>CAUYSK010066907.1:0-98702 GCA_963575035.1 Avahi laniger
CCCAGCTACTTGGGAGGCTGAGACAGTAGGATTGCTGGAGCCCAGGAGTTTGAGGTTGCTGTGAGCTAGGCTGATGCCACGGCACTCACCCCAGGCAAGAGAGTGAGACTCTGTCTCAAAAAAAAAAAAAAAAAAAAAAATCTATTTAATATCCACAAAAATAAAATTTAAAAAATAATAACAATGTACATTGAAGAACACATCTATAGAGTTCTAACTTAAAAATAACATAAAATGTTTTTATACATTGAATTGGCAAAAGAAGTTTATGCAATTAAAAAGGAACACAAACCCCAAATCTTTATATCTGGAGAAATTTTGTCATTTTAACTTACTTTGAAAAAATAAGCCCATTCACTTTTAGACATATGACAAAATGACCAAGCTCACTCATAATTACAGAAATACAAATTAAAGGGTGATACATTTTCATCTATGAGATTGGTAAAGATCAAAAAGTTGGAAAATAAACTGTTCGTAAGCGTATAAGGAAATACTCTATTTAGGTCTATTACTACTCTCACCACTCTATTACACTGTTGGTGAGAATGTAAAGGTTAAATTTCTTTGGGGGAATTTGACAATATCTAGCAAATGTAAAATATCCCATAATTTTGACTCAGAATTTTACTTCTAGGAATCTGACCTACAAATAAACTTGCACGTGAGTTCAAACACACAACAAATAATGGGTTTACTTCATCATTGTTCATAACAGCAAAAGATTTGAGGCTACTAAAATCCTCTTCATTAGGTAACTTGATAGATTAACTATGATATATCCTTACAATAGTACATCATATAGCTGGAGAAGAATTTGGTAAATCTGTGTGTACCTATATAGAAGGAGCTCCAAGATAAAGGAAGAAGATCAAGGTGAAGAGCAACATTACGGAATGTTGTTTTTGTTTTTTTTAGAAAATACATATATAAATGCACGTACATGCATTTAAAATCTATTGAAGGATATATAAAAAAACTAGAAACAATGATTTCTAGGGAAAGGAACAGGGTAAGGGTGCATACAGGAGGAGACTTTTTTCTCCTTTGACACCTCTGTCAAAAATCAGTTGGACATATTTGTGTGGGTCTATCTCCAGGTTGTCTATTCTGTGGCATTGATCTATGTGCCTATCCATCCTCCAATACCATGCAGTCTTGATTATTTAGCTATATAATAGATCTTGAAATCAAAAACACCATTCCCTCCCATTTTACTTTGTTTTTTCGAAATTGTTAAAACTATTCTATTTGCTGTTGCATTGCCTATGAATCTTAGAATAATCTTATTTATATCTACAAACAAATCTTGCTGGGATTGAAAAGGGAATTCTGTTAAACCTATATTTTAATTAAGAAAGAATTGATATCTTTATTCTGTTGCTTTCCAATCCACAAATATGGTGTATCTCTCCATTTAGTTAGATCTCCTTTGATTACTTCGTTTTATAGTTTTCAGCATAAAGTCTTAACACGTTTATATCTAGGTCTTTATTTTTTGAGTGACTCTAAATGGTATTGTATCTTTATTTTCGATATCTATATATTCATTGCTAGTACATATAAATAGAATTGATTTTTGTATGTGTATTGTGTACCCTAAAACCTTGATGAACTCATTTATCAGTTCTTAGAGGGTTTTGTTTTGGTTTTTTTTCTTTGTAGATTCATTGGGATTTTCTAAGCAACCATGTTGTCTGTAAAAAGAAACAATTTTATTTCTTCCTTTCCAATCTATACATTTTTTATTTCCTTTTCTTGCCTTATTGCATTATGTTGAATAAAGTGATAAGTGTGGACATTCTTGCCTTATACCTGATCTTAGGGAAAAGGCATTCAGTATTTCACCACCAACAACAATGTTCAATAAGTTCTACTCTATTCCTATTTCTCTGAGAGTTTTTGTCATGAATGGATATTGAATTTTGTCAAATGCTTTTTCTGCGTCAGTTGATATAATCATGTGATCTTTTTTCTTTAGCTTGTTAACATGGTATATTATGTTGATTTTCAAATATTGAACCAGACTTGCATCCCTAGAATAAATCCCATTTGGTCATGGTATATAATTCATTTTTTTTTATTTCATATATTGCTGAATTCTATTTGTTATTGTTTTGTTAAGGATTTTTCCATCTACATTCAGGAGAGAAGCAGTGTGGTCTGCAGTTTTCTTTTATTGCATTGTCTTTGGTTTGGGTATCAGGGTAATACAGCTTGTTAAAATGAATTGTGAAGTGTTACTTCCTCTTCTATTTTTCCAGAAGAGATTATATAGAATTAGTGTTAATTCTGCTTTATATGTTTGGTACAATTTTCAGGTGAAACTATCTAGACCTGAAGATTTCTTTTGGAGGGACTTTTAAGATTATGAATTCAATTTCCTGAGTAGGTGTAGAAGTATTTAAATTATTTATTTCATTTTGGGTGAATTGGGGTAGTTGTATTTTTTGCAGGGTTCCATTTTATTTTTGTTTTGTTTTTAAATAGCCCAGGCTGGAGTGCAGTGGCATGAGCCTAGCTCAGTGCAGCCTTGTAATCCTGGGCTCAAGAGATCCTCTCACCTTAGCCTCTCAAGTTGCTGGGATTACAAGTGTGAGCCACTGTGTCCAGTTCCATTTTAAGTTTTAAAATGGATGTGTGTAGAGTTGTTTGTACTACTCTTTTATTATCCTTTTGATGTCTGCAGGATCTGAAGTAGTATTCCGTTTCATTCCCAATATTGGCAATTTATATCTTTTTTTTTGTCAATCTTGCTCCAAATTTGTAAGTTTTACTGATTTTTTTTTAAAAACTGTTTCATTGATTTTTCTCTATTGTCTTTCTGTTTTCAATTTCATTGATTTTTGCTGTTACCTTTATTTCCTTCCTTCTGCTTGCTTTGAGTTTATTTTGTTCAACTTTTTCTAAATTTCTGAGATGGGAGCTAAGTTTATTGATCTGAGATTTTTCCTCATTCTAAATGTATGCATTTAGTTCCATAAATTTGTTTCCTCATACTGCTTTACCTGTGACTCACAAATTTTGATTGTCATTCCATCCAATGTTTTGCTTTATTTTTTATTTTTCTTGAGACATTCTCTTTCACCCATAGATTATTTAATAGTATTTTGTTTCACTTCCAAGTGCTGGAGATTTTCCTGTCATCTTTTTGTTTGAATCCACTGTGGTCAGAGAAGACACTCTGAATGATTTCAATATGTAAATTTGTCGAGGTTTGTTTTATGGCTCAGGATACAGTCTCTCTTGGTTTATGTTTCATGAGCCCTTGAATAGCATGCATATTCTGCTGTTTGTGTGGGAGATGTTTTATAAATGTCATCCTGTTGATTGATGGCGTGGTTGAGTTCTCCTATAACCTTGCTGATTTTCTGTCTAGTTGTTCTATTAATTATCGAGAGACAGGTGTTGAAATCTCCAACTTTATGGATTTTTCTATTTCTCCTTTCAATTCGACTGGGGACTCTGTCAGCTGACAGGGATGAAAGTCTAGGCACCGTACTTGTTCTTCTCTGACACCACCCTGGCTGAAGTGTTGAGGCACCTCATTTCAGCCTTATGAAGTGGAAGTCTAAGCTTCCCTTCGGGCCTTTGCTACTGCAGGCATGGGTGAGGCCAGTTTTTTTCTGAGTGTTTGGCTAGAGTAGAACAGTTACTGTCTGAGAGTTTTTTTGTCCTGCTAAGATGCCCCTTACCTGGTCCTTTGGCTAGAAAGAGCAAGCTTTTGTTGCCTTTTTTTTGTACCTGTTATCATTTTTGGGTTACCTGTATCTTTGACTCCAAGTCTGGGATATATGAAGCAAAAAGAAAACCCAGGGAACTCACCACTGTGTTGTTCCCTGGGTCCTGAGGTCCCTAGCTGATCTGCTTTCTTCTTTCCCCCTTTAAGAGTTTTCTCATGCTTCTATTATATAAACTTTCCAGGGCTTTAGTTGTACTTAATGGGAGAGATAGGTAAAAGTACATCTACTACAGCTTCCCAGAAGTAGAAGTGTATGTATTACTTTTTAAATGAAAAACAGAACCATTACATCAGAGGAATTGCTAATGTATTCCTGGGGTCACAGGTATGTTAGGAGAGGTATTTTATCTTTAATCCAAACTCTAAAACAATAGCTCTACTTTATAAATAGGGACAAACACGGTGAAGCCATCCTAGCATTGTGAATAGAGAAACTGGTGACAAAATTTACTCTAACATTGAAACTACTGTCTTCTCTTTGCACTTTTAGAACACTGGTATTTTTTTCCACAAACTTCAAAGCAAGCATCCCTTTCCTCTCCAACCTCTTTACTTTTCCAACAGGAAAAAAGTCCTATTCAAAGTTCCAGGGTTAGATATACAACTCAGGTATTGTGCATCATTCCATCTGAATTCTGAAATATACATACAGTCTGCATTAGCAATATAGTAATAAGATAAACAATACTTGAGAGCTATACCATGGTTTATTTCAAAGGAATATTTTTTAGTATTGCAACAATATTGTCTTAATAAAATACAGCAGATTTTAAAGTTTTGTAGATATCAGGTTTTAATAATATCCTAATGATAAATATAAATTCGCTTAAGAATTACTAGAAGTTCCAAAGGTATTAGATCAGTTCACTTTCTTTTAGATGGATGGGTGGCTAAAACTTCATTTTATAGAATCTTATCATAGATTATATCTATGGACAATCTAAGATATGCACATAGCATGTTATACATAAATAAAACTTATCCACAAGATGGGCTCTGCCACATACCAGCTGTATAGTCTTAGCAAAATCATTTAAAATTCTTTGCTTATTTTTAATTAGGGAAGAAACAACAAGAAACTTGGACTATGATTTCTAAAGATATTTTCAATTATAACATTCTATACTTTAAAGTTGTAAGTTTGATTATCAAAATTTAGGAATCCTTGTAACAGAGGTAGATTTCATTTTATTGCATTCATTCATTTAACAAGGAATGATTGAATGTCTGCTGTATAAGGCATTAAGCTGTTTTTTCTAAACTGGGCCCTACATAGGTAGGACCAAAGACTCTACAGCTTAACACCCTACCCTACCCCACTTACTAGTAGGAAGGGAACTTGGATTACATCAGTGGTTCTCAAACTTCAGCATGCATCAAAATCACATGGAGTGCTTGTGCTGTGCCCCACCCCAAGGGTTTCAGATTCAGCAGACCTGAGAATTTGTTTATCTAACAAGTTCCCAGAAGAAGCTGATGCTACCAGTTCAGGAAGCATGCTTTGAGAACCACTAACGCAGATAAACAGAAAGCCCACAGAGAGGCCAAGCCCTGTATGTGGGGAGTCACTACTCTAGAGACAGTAGTGTTGTCTCTTCTGCACACTTTTCCATCTCCATTTCCTTGTAACAATCTCTTGTATCATTGTAACGACAATTCCGTATATTCATTCCCTCTCCTTTGAGAAGCAGTTGAATTCTTATTCTGTGTGGTTCTAGTGAAAGTGCTGATCTGGCAGTCCACCTCCCCCCAGAGATAGAAACATAATTCAAACTGGGCTAATCATAGTACCTTGTCTCCCTGGTCACACTGACTGCTCCAATGGGTTGGCATGTGACCGAGGACAAACCAACTGAAGAGTTCTCCCCTTGAATTTTCTAAATTGAAGGCAGGAAGATTGCTCTCTTTCTCTTTGAAAAACAAACTAAAAGGATATAAGGAATTCCACCGTGTGAACATATTTATCCATTCTACTCTCAATGGGCATTTGGGGAAGTTTCCTTTATGGCTATTAACAAATAGTGCTGCTATGAACATTCTTATACATGTCTTTTGGTGAATTTATGGACATATTTCCATTAGGTATGTATTTAGGAGTAGAATTGCTGGATTATATGGCACATATATGTTTACTTTTAGAAGATACAGCCCAAGAATTTTCCAAAGTAGCCAGTGCTACTTGTCAGCCTTCCTTGTGCCTCCTTCCAATTGTTACCCTTTTCCCCTATCACCAAAGGTCACCACTAATCTGGTTTTATGATAAACACCTCCTTGCTCATCTTTATTAGTATGCATCCCTAAACACCACAGTATGGTCTTGATTCTTTCTAGACAATGGAAGTATACAGTATATGTTCCTTTGTGTCTGACTTTTTTTTTTCAACATTATATAAATTTCAAGAAACTATAGTTCATTTATTTTTATTGTTGTATTAGTAATCCACTATATGAATATATTGTACCACAATTTATCCATTCTACTATTGATGGACATTGGGAAGAGTGGTGTTTCCAGACTTCTGGTACCCACATGCACAGATTTCTGTTTAGTATATATGTAGAAATGGAATTTTCCAGGTCTTAGGTATAACATGCAGATATTCAAATTTAATAGATGTCAAATGGGTTTCCAAGTTGGTTGTACCAATTTACAGTCTAATTAGCAGTGTATGGAAGCCCTCACTGCTTTATATTCTTATTTATAAATTGGAATCAGAAGTCTTTTTAATTTTAAAGAAATTCTGGCACATGTGGAGTGGTGTCTTACTGTGGTTTTAACGGGGATTTCTCTGGTGACTAATTATGTACACTGAACACTTGGATGGTACTGGTATATTTTTTTTTCCCATTTTTCCATTTGTGTACCAGTTTGGAAAAATGTCCAAGATGTATTATTAAACAATGAAAATAAGTCACCAAAAAATAGCATTTCATTTTTATTTTTGAAAAAAACTATTATATATGTATATATGTAAGCATAGGAAAAAAGTCTGCAAATATGCACAACAAACTCTTAACAATGGTAATTTCTAGAGGGGAAGAGAGCTTGATTTGGAGATAAGAAATAAGGGAATCTCTTCATCTTTTATGTAATACTCTATTGTTTAAATTCATATTTGTAATGAGTATTATGTTAATTTTTATTTTAAAAATAAGGAAGTATTTAAATATAACATCTATTGGGTTTTTCTTTTAAACAACCTATTTTGAGGTCTGTAGAGAAGAGTTACATTATGGTCAGAATAATTATTCTTTTAGAACTTCTAAGGAAAAAAAAGAAAAAAATCCCACCTAGAAATAGCAGATTCTCTACCAGAGTCAGCATCTGTTCATTTAAATTAAATCTAAAGCAAATGTTTGAGATTAGTAACTTACGTAAAGCATTTTAAACAGAAATGGAATAACAAAAGAGACGGTGAAGTTAAACAAAGATGAAAACCCACCTGCACTACATCCAAAACCATGCCAGCTGAAACTGTTCCGAAACCAGCGAGCAAAAATGGCACAAGTATTTGCAATGCCATGATGCCACTGGATTCCTTTGGTAATTTTTGGTGTGTTTCCAGAATAACATCTTCATCACCATCACTAGACATATCTTCAGCTTGTAACATGGCAGTAGTTTCTGAAGTCTCCCTTCCATCACAGTAATTATAGTTGGCATAGTCATCATACCTTTGGCTACAGCTTGATGTTGTGTGCCCATTATTGCCATGAAAAGACTGCTCTGAGAAACTGTGATATTCCATGTGTTGCTCAGATCTATTACTAAAAGTCTGTGCTGCAGTTGATAATCCATCTTGCCAAATGCCGTTTGCTTTTTTGTGC
This sequence comes from Avahi laniger, assembly GCA_963575035.1. Classification (NCBI taxonomy): domain Eukaryota; kingdom Metazoa; phylum Chordata; class Mammalia; order Primates; family Indriidae; genus Avahi; species Avahi laniger. The sequence goes on from CAUYSK010066907.1 coordinate 7,571, forward strand.
CTGTCTTCCTGGTTTTTCTGATAAATTACTGGAACCATGCTCAATAGCAAGTTTAAAAACTTATCAGATTGAATTGTATTTAAATTTAAAGTCCAATCTACAAAACCTCTTCCACTACTTAGACCACCACTTGGTTTATTAGTAATAGATCTTCCTTTACTATTAGTCATATTGTCATCGCAAAAGACCTTGTACTCCTCGAATCTCAAACTTCACGAACCAAAGCAGATGAATCAGAATCACACAGATGCTGATTTAAGTTAAGTTGTTGGCTTCATTGTGTAGAAAATATTTCCACTAATAAAAGATGTTTGGAAGTTCCACAGAGGGATCAGATCTGGAAAAATAAAATAAAATAATTTTTAAAAATCAGTTGAACTATGTTGATACTTAAATTCTCATAAAGGTATAAAACACATGTTCTTAAACCAACTGTAAGGTACTGATACTATACCTTGTGGGCTTAAAACACATTGCTTTGTGCCATTCAACTGCTTTGTGTACGCAAATACAGAACTCAATCTTGATTGATTGAGCTTTTTTGTGCTCAGTCTTGTTTAAAAGTGTTTCTTATCTTTGCATACTTAATGTAATCAATACCCATGTAAGGTCTTCAACTGCCTCTAAAGTTCTACAGTGGACAAATTTATTAAGTAACAGCTTCTATTACTATATAGAGGACTCAGAATCAAATTGGTACAACCTTTTGCATATGCCAGTATACAACAAAAGGTAAAGTACATGGCATTGTACTTTAAACATTACATAATAAACCATATTACTTTATTTGCAACTTAATATACATTTTGTTACTAAAATATGAAGAGACAACCATGACGTTTACTGCAAACATACTTGGTAGGTATCCTGAATACTGTACAGGGCATTTATTTCAAATATATTAATAAAATGAGATTGGAGTCATATTTATAGTTCTGACATAAAAAATTCATTATAATTGATTTCAGAATCAATCCTTCTGTTATCTAGGAAATAACCAAACTAAAGAGAGATTATAGATATTCACTTAATCCTCCACTTTGCAAGCCAACCACAAGAAATCTCGTAATGCACTTACTGAATGCCCTGCTCTGTCCATTCACAGTTCTCAAAGTCTGCTCTGTCTGTCCCATAATCCCAGAGGACACCCCCAAGTGGCTGGCCAGTGACTAGATTCTCTCTAAAGATTCTGAACTAAGAGACACAAAAGCATGCTGTAGCTAGTCAGAGAGTGATGGGCACTGAAGCTACAAAGTCATACACCACCTGTCCAGGTAGAGACCCTGACTATTTGGACAACTGCCACCATAGCTGGAGAGGCTTTCAAAGCTATCTATTAGTATCCATCACAATGGGTCTAAAGGACAAGGTGTTTCTCAGGAACACCCAGGCTTGTCTTATACCTCTAAGAGCATCCAAGATAAAAACAATTGGTATTGATTTGATAAGGGATTGACGGCCCCACTGTCTAGTTGGACTGCCTACCTACCAGGGTAGACTAAGAATTGTTGTTGTCAGTCCTTCTGCTTTTAATGAAAACTATTATATTCTTCAGTATTTGTTTTCAATGCCTTAGCAGATCCATCTCCTCTCTGGATAGGAAGATCAATAGCAAGTAGTGACAAAAGGAGAAAGAGAAGGGCTATGTAGGAGATAAGTGGGTGCTAGGGCCTGACTCAGCCATTTCATCACTCCCTCACTTTCTTTTCCTCCCTCTCCTGATTATGGAGGGGCCTGGGAATTCCTGCTGGGGAACATTTTTAAAATACAGATTCCAGGACCCAAGACCTACTGACCCAGAATATCTATGTTTGAGGCCATAAATCTTTTTTTTAAACTTCTCCAAGTGATTGTGGTGCAGACTTCCTGTAGATTTGTACTGAGAATCCAATGAGTAGATTAAGGACTAGCTGCCATTTTTGCCATTCACAGGCTAATAAGTACATAGAAAAAGCCGGTGTTTAAAGGAAATCAGATGAATGGAACCAATGGTCAATGGTCGGAGTGAAGCAGAGATGAAAACAAGTAGTCCCAAAAAGAGAAGGCCAGACTAGCTGCCTGAGAGCCTTCTAGGTAAAGAGAGGGTCAGCTACATATACCTCTGGAACTTACGAGATTCCCTGCAGCCTTACATTAGTTAGATTATGTGGGTTTCTGTTCCTTCAACTCATTCACTTTTTTAAAAATAGTGAGCATTTCATCACCTCAAAAAGATCTTTAATAAAATGAAATACAAAACAAACCCCAAAGGGATTAAACTATAATATAGGTCTATTCCACTGAAAGACCAGTGATGGGCAACTTCTTCCTCTGCTTCCTTTCCTGAAGCAGAATTATCAGGTTGATCAAAATGGAAATGCAGAGAAATGTAATTAAACAAGAAAGAAGGATGACAGTTTCACCATTCAGCCACTTTCTAAAGTTCAAAAAGCTCAAAATGTGTGCTTTGAAAGTTTGACTAACTAGCAACACTAAGTAGAAAAATGGAGAGGAAGTAAAGAAAAAAAGGGGAATTTCCCCAAACCTGTCATCTCTCTCAGAATATTTGCAGGACGGACATGGCTAAGCACATATTCCACATTGAGTTGGTCAGTGAGAGCCAGACACACAAACTTAGCTCATATTTTTGCTCCTAATATTCTTACTTTAGGATAAGCTATTCAGATTAGATGGAGAGATGGATACTCAACCAGGACCACTGTATATAGAGACCACATAAATTTGTGTAAATTTAAAAACTAAGTGCCTCCTGGAAAAAGGAAGCCCTGGAAGTGGAGCTTTGGGCTGGATTTCAGCCCCAACTCTGTCTCCTCAGCCAAACACCCATATGCAGTACACAATCTGCATAACTTTATACATCAGACTGGCCAGTTGGGTGAAATAATAACCCATGCTTAAAAAACATAAACACATATGGTAGACTGATATTTGTTGTTTGCCCAGCATCTTTCCCCATTTTTTTTTAAAGCTAATGGTATCTCTGTTTCCTGTGGAAAACTGTCATTTCCCTATTTCATAAGATTCCAGTACGTCTGTCAATCATAGTACCCTACCCTTCCAGACCACAGCAATGACAAGTGGCTCAAGAAGGACCTGAGTCCTTTCCTGGAATATATTTGTCACTTACTATTCCTGAGTACCTACTAGATGCTGGGGCTACAGTGATAAACAAAATAGGCACAGTTCCTGTTCTAATGGATTTTACCTTGAAATGGGAAGGAAAAACAATAATCAGGTGAGCAAATAGATAAATGAGATAATTTGTGATAAAGGCCATGAAGGAAACGGTTGATTTAACAAAGAACGAATGACTTCCAGGGCTACTTTGGAGGGGAAGGCCCCTGAAGGAGAGAGTTCTCACTTCCCTTTGGAATGACAATTCTGAAGCTGTCACTCTATGCCTTCCTCTTCACAAAGCTCCCTTTACCACCACCACCACTTGGAAGAGGATCTACAGAGAATCAGAACTGGCAGATAGTGAGAGGATCCTAAAACATGATTAGAACCTCTGTGTCAAATATTAATATTTAAAACCCACTCTACCCCTGTTCTTTCCAAGTACAGCCCATAATTCTCCTTCACTGCTTAAGCTACTCTTGAGTGATGTTTCTGTCCTAATGGCTGGGGTTTTTTTCTTCTTTTAATGATGCAGTTTGGAAGTACTAGGAATTATCTTGCTACGAGTGCATGCCATGGACAACAGCTCACCTTACATTGAGGGGAATGTGGGGTTTTTTTAATTCTTCATTTTACCCAGTTAATAAGCTGATTATCAGTTATTCTAATACTTGATTTGCTTATTGACAAGGTCTATTACCTCCTTAAAGACTCCTTTTCTTTAACTTTCTTCCCTTAACTAAAGGAATTACTTAGAAACTCTTCTTGTTGAATAATGGATTATAATCAAAATAGCATTGTGGTCAATTTAAAATGGGCAATGTACATATATACTACTAAATAAAAATCAGTTGTTCTATATTTTTTATTCATTCATGAATGAGAAAAACAAGTAAAAATTTTTAAAATAAGTGAATAGAACTGGGCAAAATTTCCCCTGGCTTTAAGGTGCTTAAGTTAAAGATTGTCAGTGAAGATATTTATGAGTCACTCTTTAGATACCTAAGTAGGTTATACTAATCTAATACTAACATAGCTGAAAAGAACCAATGTCTTTAAAACTTTAGTATAATGGCTTAGGTTTAAATTCTGAACTCTCTTTATAAACTATAAAGCAACAAATCCTTAAGAAAAAAGAATCTACTACTTTATTCCCTAATGGCCAATATTTGCACAAGCATCTACAACATACCTTTACTGTACTTTTTCTATATTTAGATACACAAATACTTAGCATAGTGTTAAACTACCTGGAGTATTCAGTATAGTAACATGCTGTATAGGTTTGTAGTCTTGGAGCAATGGGCTATACCATATAGCCTCAGCGTGTAGTAGACTACACCATCTAGGTTTGTGAAAGTACACTCTAAGATGTTCACACAGTGAAGAAATATGCCTAATGATGAATTTCTCAGAATGCATGCCCATTGTTAAGCCCTGTCATTAAACAACACATGACTGTATGTTAGTGCCTTAGACTCGTGCCAAAGTGCCATAGTCTGGTCTATAGTTCAGCAGCACTGGCATCTCCTGGGAGCTTGTAAGAAATGTAGGTCTCACCCCTAACCCAACCTACTAAATCAAAATCTGCACTTTTAATAGTATCCCAAAGGATACATTAAAATTTGAGAAACACTCCCTAATACATTCAAAATGGAATGTGACTTATACTAGTAGACTAAAAATTCAATATTATCAGACTTTCAAGTATGAACAAGGATATAAGCAGTGGTAACACATACAAACTACCAGTGCAAGTGTAAACTGTTACAACCACTTTGGAAAACAATTTGGCATTATCTACTAAAACTGAGAGGCATGTGCCCACAATCTAGCAATTCCATCACTAAGTACCTACCCTGAGGAAACTCTTGCACTGTATACCAGAGATACAAAAAACAATGTTCTTAGTTGCACTGTTCATACTAGAAAAAAATAAAATTATTCCATGAGAAAGGATAAATTGTGGCATGTATGTATGATGGAATAAAGAAGAAGGGTATTATAAATACAAATTTCAAGAGAGTGGTTATATTTGGTGAAATGGCATAAAAACACATGGGGCTTCAAAGGTATTGGTTATATTTTTTAAGCTTGGCGGTGGGTACCTAAGCATTTATTATTGTTCTTTAAATTGTGAATATATATTACAAGAGTGCATCAGTATAAATGATACTGTGATAGATTTTATTATTACTCCCAATTATTGCTCCTCTCCTATAAGAGGATAATTATTGCTACTTGTTGTCATGGTATTTGCAAGGACTGTGGGAGAATTATACTTTCTCATCTCCACTAGCATCAAGTTTGGTCATGTGACTCACTTTGGCCAATGGAATAAGGGCAATAGTGACACCTATAAGTAGAAACAATTCAGCTATGTCTCCTTTCTCCCTCTGTCATGAGAATGGCCCATCCTAGACAGTTGCTGCTTCTCCAGACTGGGTCCCAGTACAGAGACATGTGGAGAGCTGCAGCTAGCACAGCCAACCTACAGCAAGCCACAGGCAACACATACCAGGAGAAAGAAATGAAGTGTGGTCACTGAAAGCCATTGAGAGCTTAGAATTGTTTATCACCACAGCATAACCCAACAAAACCTAACCAAAAAAGTCTGTATTTTAAAAAGGAATCTGACCCACAGATTCCTATCCATTTTAGTTTAGGAGATTCTCTCTGTTCTACTGAGCACTGAAAGGTTCCAGTCTATGGTCAAGGGATTTTAAAACACTAGTTTCCAAACAGTTAAATCTCAAAACCAGTAAAATTTCCTCTCAAAATTATACCAAGTTAAAAACCGTCTTTCCCTAAAAAATAAGTATATTTTAAAAGCAAAAATGTAGAAGGGACAATATCTTGGACTAAAGGGAGTCCTTTTCACTGAACACATTTAGATTTATGAAAAAACTCATTCCATGTTCCCTGTGAAAGCTTTGTCATAGTTTACTACTGGTCTACAGAGTCAATGTCAGGGAAACAGTGACTCAAAGGAAAACGAACAAATACCAGATATTCCTTAAGAATTCTACTTTACGTGCAAAGACAAAAAACAGTAATGCTAAAATTGCTTATTAAATTGCTTTTTTAAAGTTAAGAAAAGGAAGTGTATTATATGAGTGTGGATTTACCAAACCAGAATCTTGGAGAAAATCTGCCCATTGTACCAAAGGAGGCATTCTGTTCCACTGCAAAGATTAACTAATAATGCTTAGAAAATCCAGCAGAGCTGTGAGTTGGGAGGCATAAATCATGCCCTAATTACTAAGAAAGGTAATAAATGGGAGCTTAACATTCTATTATCTTCACATGACCAAAAAAAGGTTCTGATGTAACTTATTATCAGTAATTATCCCATTTAGTCAAAAATCTCAAAACTTGTTGAGCAGCTGCGTATTTTATATTTGTATAAACATACTAAAAACCACAATACTATCTCTCTCTTTTTCTGTTTCTCTCTCCCATACACACACACACACACACACACACACACACACACACAGTAACCTAGAAGTCAAGTCATATAGTTGTTATGCATTCTTACTTTTCCCACCTGCAAGTGTACATTCTGCTCCTCTCATTTTCTCTTTAAGCATATGTCTTCTATGTTTCTGTTTGCTATTAAAATGTGCAGTTACAAAACAGGATGTATTATGTGGTCAGGTAAATTAGCTTTCAGAGAGGTCAGCCAAACAAAACCAGATCTCAGCTGATATCATATAAATGATTTCCTTGTTTTATAAAAAAAATGTTGTAAATGCCTTTGAATAATATCGAGTAAATACTTAATATACTTAATAGTTTAATTATATAATAGGTTCATAAAGATAAGGATTTATGCCTATTTAATTTTCTTTTCGCTGTACTCAAACCAGCAGGATGGCTTTATGGCTGCTCAATTTTCTTCAAACATTTTCATTTAAAGATCCAAACCTGTGTAAACTTAAGTCATCACCCTCAATGACTAACTCTTCCCATTCTAAGGAAAAACAACTTTTAAAAGACCCCATAGCCTTTTAGATACTGGTTTCATTGAATGAATTCCTTAGCTTCTTCATTTCTTATCAAAAATTCCCTTTTCCTGAAAAATTTACCATCAGATCACCTTTCTCAGCATATATACCAAATAGTTTTCAATAATCATCCCTTCAGTTTTCTAATCTTCACTCTAACCCCACTTTCTGCCATGCCCTCCTTGCCAAATCCTTGTCCCATAAAAATGCATCTGAACCCATGGGGACACTGTGGGACCCCAGACTTGACTACTGAATCATATTGAAGAACTCTCTTCTCCATTGGAACTAATCCTACAGCTATTTCTAAAATCATTTCTCATTTTTAGCCCTTTGATTTCATTATTTTCACCCATGGGGCACCTTACATCATTTCTTTTTGGTTCCCTATTGTTTCACACTGACATAATATCTTCTACTAGGTTACACAGATCAGCTAAATTATCATCTCTTATTCTGCTCTTAGCTTCCTTTATTCCAATCAAATCTCCTTTATTCAGTTTCCCCACTTTTACACTTTCTACCACACTACTCCTAATATCCATGAACTTTCCCCTCACTCAAAAGATCACAATAAAATTAGACCACTTCAAAGAAAGCTACCCAAATTAATGTAGAATTAAGGATACCGAAAGAGCAGTCAAAATTAAATAATCAAAACACAATCAGCAATTTTCCTACAACTTACAATTTTAAAAAGAGAGTTTTTAAAAGTTAAAAGTATCCACTTGGTTTCCCACTGCTGAATCCTACATGATAGAGATGACATCATGAGTATCTTGTGATATTTAATATATCACTTGGTCCTCAAAAGTTAAAACTCAATATGGCAAATTAAAATAAATTTCCAGAATTCCAAACGTACTATCGCTGTTTGGTTTAGGTATAATCCATGGTCTCCAGTTAAGAATGTATAACTAGGGGAAAAAACGTATGGATCTCTTTTGCTCAATTCTTGTAGTTTACCAAGAAAAAGGAACTATCATCCCATGGCAACAATTCTAAAGAATGCAGGTGAGCTCAATCAGTAACTGTTCCATGAACTTTATAAGGTGTAAGTCTCAGACTGGTACAAACAACAGCTGAATTATAGTAATTTACATACTTTAGCCTATAATTTTACCATTGTTCAACTCATCTGAAAATTGAAATATAATAAGTACTACCGCATACTGTCCTCCCTGATTAAAAGGCTCACCGCTAAGGTGAAATTAAATTATCTCCATTTTCTTTTTCTTTATAGCTGAAATATATACAGTTAGCTCCTAAGAAAAGTCTTGACTTCTTTGGCTTAAACTGGAAACATTCTATTTAAACTGAATTCAAGAACTCACATAGGTTTCATTTAGGTAATAGGTAATGATGTCAAACTTTCTTGACAAGTTTAGAAAAATGGAAGATGAGTGAAAGGCCAATTAACCATCATGTTAGTAATGCTGAATTGCTGTAAAATTAGTAGCCCTAAATTCTCTGCACAAACACGAAAGCATGAGAAGTCATGGACATGATTCAGCTCCTGATACCCAAAGCTAGCTGATAGTATAAAACAAAACAGTCACTCATTTCTAAGGTTGCCTACCGACAGAAAAAAGTTATGTCACAAAATTTATCAATCCTAAAGTTTCTGCATGCCTAAAAGACAGCTAAACATTTGTAAAGAATTTGTTTAAACCTAAAGAAATGATAGTGGGGCTAATAAATCCTGTGCATAATAAATCTTCAATACATCTCAAATAATTTTTCAAATGAAACCAAAGCCAGAGAAACTGATTTTGTTCTCAGAATCGCAACCCCAAACCCTCTCCCCACAAAATAATTAATAGAGAATTTTTTTAAAAGAATTTTTATTTGGAAGGAGGATACATCAAAAGCAAGCCAATGAATCGACTAAAACACAATCCACATTTAAACCAATTCTGCTTACTGAGAAAATGTTGATAGAATAAATATGGTATGTGTCCAAAAAACTAAGTGGATTGCATAAAAAAAGTACAGTTTATTCTACCAAGTGCCATAGATTACATCTAGCTCCTATCAAACCAACCAACTGAAAAGTGAAAAATAATTCAATCATTTAGCAATACATACATAAACAGTTTTTATAATACAAGAGGCAAACAATTACCAAAAGTACTAGTGCTACTTTTTGAAACAAGCCAATGAATGGTTGGATAGCAAACAAGTTATATTAGAGAACTCTATTTCAAAGTTGAGAAACAGTTTTTAAATAACAAAAAAAGGTATATTTCCCTTACTCTATCTTTAACATTTCTTACATGTACGTTATTTTTTCAAAAACTATCGAACACTTAATGACTCTCTCTCACAACTAACATGTATCATTAATTTCCTGCAAACTATTTCAGAGAACATTATCTCCTCATCACTCAGTACCTCCTCCCTTATATGGAATTTTATTTAAAAATTATAGCTACAGAATGCTATTCTTCAGTAAAGACTGAACCAGCTTTTCTTTTTTACTTCAGCAGTGGGGAAACTTACAGCTGCATCTGAAACTCAAATGATGATTGATTTTCATCTAATATTAATATTATATTTCTAGTTTTATTTTCTCTGGTAATTTGTACTTCTATTTTTTAAAATCACTATTTCTTGTAGGTGTTTTTGATAAGCTGACTCTACACCTTTGTGTGACAAGATAGAGTACAAATAAAACATTTCCTGACCTGTTTGACACTTATAAATCTGAAATAGCTAAATTTAGAAACTAAATAACTACAATTCACCAGCATTTCAAACAAGCAGAAATTGTTCTTCAGAAGTCATACATAAGTACACTTTAATACTTTATCCTTAACACATTCTTATACTCTTAAGAGTTTAATTCTTAAAATGCAAACCCACTTTTGGGACCAAATTAGAACGTACATTTGACTCTGTATAATTAAACTAAAAATTAAAAGCTTCCAGAATTTTAAGGTACAGAAAAGACGCCAACAGGTAAAAGTTTAAAAGAAAAAAAAAAAAACAAATAAAAATCTTCTCTTTAAGAGAAAATAAGAAAGGAAGCCAATATGTCAATGTTTAAAAGAAAAACAACAAAACTTCCTTTTTAAGAAAAGGAAAAGGAAAAAATTGCCACATTAAAGGTTATCATTTTTATTCTACATTTTTAGACCAAGAATGTCCCATAATTTCCATGGCTATCACATTTCAAATACTTACTCAGGGCACTTCTTTCTATTCACCCACAGGCCCTTCTCTTTCCCCCATCCCCAGGGTGAAGCAACACCGTACATCCTCATGAGCTGGCTGCACATTACCTACCATTAGATGATGAAATAGGCAGTACAGGACAGCTCCCACACCAAGGTCTTCCTCAGGCGGTGGCCTAACATCACCTTCCCTGGCTGGGATACCTTCACAATGGCACCACCCAGGGGGATGAAGCCAGATCTTCTACCGTCCCCAAACTGCACTTTCCCTAAGTCAGTTCAAGTGCACCAACTCACCAGAAGAGACTATGTGCAGATTAGGTAAGTTACCGGTACACAGAGTCATATTACTCAATTATCTTGGCATCAAATTCAAACAATGACCTAAGTTCAGTATCTTTACTCCCAGCAATCAAGTCTCTCTTCAACCCTGTGGTCAGGGTTGAGCCCTCTTTTATTCAAATACCAGGTTTTGTTGTTGTTGTTGTTTTTAAGGAATTCTTTTCAGGAGGGCTCTACCCAACCCAAAATTCAAGCCCAAAGACCAACATAGCTGCCATACAGTGGTCTTTGCTCATAAAAATGTCCTGATTACCATTCTTTCCCAGATCATTTCAAAGTGTATTTTTAATACTTACTGGCACAGAGTTCTCTTTCATTCTTTTTTTTTTCCACATAATATGTATTCAACGTAAAAAAAGAAAAAAGTCAAGGATAAACAAAAATTATTTATCCTGGAAATCTACCATCCAGAAATAATCACAGATGATATATTGGTACATATGATAACTTTATTATATTTTTCCAAACATATATTTTAAACAAAAATAGGCTAATATTGTCCATACTGTTTTGAATCCTGCTTTTTGTATTTCATAAAATATCAGTAAAATTTTCCTAATAAATTGTATTCTACAGTTCTTTTGGGCTATTTACAGTGTCCTCTACTTCTAAAATTCTTAGGAGCTCTAAAATTTCTTCTGTTTTCTTTCTTCCTTCTCCCTCTCCACACATTCTCCAATAAGAACAGCACAACTGAAAGGCAACAGCCTTCATTCAATTAATACATCCTAAACACTTTCAGAGAACTCACAATTGTGCTGTCTTCCATTTTTCATAGCCATGATTTCATTTATATCTTATATTTGTTAGATGATTATGAAAAACTAACTACACCTGGCCCATCAAGCTGCCGAGTCTATGGTGTGTCTCCTCCACAATCCATCACATGTAATTCAAAATGAAAATAACACCAAATGAAATAAGGATAAGAGTCACAAAAAGGTATGATTTTTTCCCTATGAATACCACTTGTTTTTTAAAAATTATAAAACACTAAATTGTTTAAATTTTTTCTTTTTGTTGGTGGCCGTTGCTAATGCTCAAACAAATGCTTAGACTGCCTATTAAGCACTGTTCCCAGGGATTGAGCAGGGGAAAGGCTTTTGTTCTAAGAAGCAATAGGAGATTGAATTCAGGTTCTAAAATCTGTACACAGTCAAAATCCCATACCTGAGTTTACAGACTTTAGTCAGGCACATTTTAAAAAGAAGCATATTAACTACCTATTCAAAGTTGTATTATTTACGTGGAATCTTTGTGGCAAATGCTTTATGCTATGTTTGAAATCGTACAAAGTTTACTGAGATATTTGATGTGCTTTCATTGGGTGAATAAGTCAATGATATCAGTAACATTAAGTGATTTTATGGAGGAATTTCAAGTGACTTGTCAAATCTTCACACTTCATTAAGAGAGACAATTTGCTTCCCAAAAATTAAATGTCGAGAAGTATCAACACACTAATGATAATGACAGTAGTTAAGAACTTGGGCTCCAGAGTCAAAGTGGCTTACATCCTGACTTTCATTAGCTGTGGGATCTATGCCTCTATACCTCAGTTTCCTCATGAAAAACATACCTTCTTCACTGAATTATAGTGAGGATTAAATGACTTAATACATAGAAAGTGGTTTGAACAGTGTATTTAGCCTTCAGTAAATGTTAGCTTATATTATCATTATTCATCACTTAAATTGTATACATTTTTATAAAAAGCTCAAAACCTAACTTCCCACCTCTTTTTCCTCTTACTAATGAATATACTCTCATACAATCACAAAAAGGTACATTGTATTGGCTTATAATTTTCAGATAAACTGTTTTATGCCGATTTTCTGTAAAAAATCAACTGGAGTTTAATACTTAACACTTTACATAACTTACCTATCCTATTTTTCATTAAATTGCCAGCATATTATAAGATATTGCTTGTATATATATCCACTTACCAGTATAAATACAAACTAAACAGTACTTATATATGCTAAACAGTATGAGTCTTCAGGAAATCATAATGCTTTAAAAGGAAAAAGACAATGAAAGCTGGAATTGGAAGTAATACTAATAGTGTTTTTAAATTTAAATATCATAGTTCACATATTTTCAATTTAAAAAAGACATCTAAATAACATTTTTACCATTTACAAATAAAACAAACTATCTTAAACCATGCCATAAGGGTTATTCTAGACTGGAGAACTAAGTCCACTCAACCAGAACTCATGAAGCATTAGAAAGATGGAATCCACCATGAGTTTGCCTGGGGTCATTTTAAAATCCAGTTAATCTAGAAATGCTACAGTACAGAGTTTTCTGACTTTTGGGGGAAAGAATTAAAATTATCACTATAAAAATTATTTATTGTATGTTACTAAAAGATGGAGGAAAGTGGCAGATATAATGAAGAAAATAGCAGCCGGGCTTTGGACTCTAGGGCTTCCTATTAACTTGCTTTCTTTGCATAGATGTAACAGTCTGCTTTCATTTAGTCCTAATGGAATACGCTGTATAATGATGAAAAAGATTTATTTTTCCACTGAACATTCCTTTGGCCCTATTAGTTTCCTGCATTGTTTGTACTTACCCAGTCAGGAATATGAACAGCTTATAAAAAGCCACTTTGAGAATAAAAACACACAGCTCCAAAGAACTGGAGTCTAATCAAGTTATACAAAATATTAAAAAACTTAAATCCAAAGGAAAATAGATCACCCTTTCTACATAACATCAATATCACTTACAACAAAATAACCTTAAGTGTACTTATCACATTTAATTTTTTTAAAAAAAACCTAGGAGAAGCGCATGTTCATACTTTGCAGTGTAGGAAACTGAGTCTCAAGGAGGTTAAGTAATATGCCCAAAGTCATAAAGTTAGTAAGATAAAGACACAAGACTTGACTTCACCACTTTCTGACTAACCAGGTAATGATAAGAAAGCCACTGCAGGTGATCTTTCTACATCAGTGTAAGTAGCCACGGGCACAAAAACCAAGACTACAAAACCAAGATCTCTCCAGCGTTCCCTCCCAGCTCCCTTCATACCCAACACTGGAACCCAGTAAATTGTATTCAAGTTATTTTTTAACAGTTGATTGCTCAAGAACGAAAACAGCTTCTTCCCAGGTCTCACCTCGGATTCACAGGTGAACTCTCTGTACTATCTTCTATTACTCAATTAATAAATGAACAAATATTTTCTGAAGACCCAGAAACATAATTATATCATAAATCACCTTGTTTATAAGTGCCATAAAAATAGTATAGAAGAGATCACTTATAACTTTAGTACCTGCTCCCAGAATGCTCTTACATTATAATACTAGTATAGTAGTATAATACATACTAGTATAATATATTATTGCACTTATTTACATGAAGGTCACTTTTACTAGTCTGAGCTTTTGATACAAAATTCTGCATATTCCCCACTCAGTAGTGGACAAAATGTAAGTGTTCACCAAATACATGTTGAAAGAAGAAATGAATGATAGTGAGCTGAAACTTAAAGAACAGGTAAGATTTAGAGAAATGGGTGAGGAAGAAAGAAGAAAGAAGAGGCAGGAGGGGGAGGGAAAGAAGGAGAAGGAAGAAAAGGAGGAGGAGGAAGAAGAAGGAGGAAGGAGGAGAGGAGGGAGGAGAAGGAGGGCATTCCAACAAGGTGAATAGTAACTAGGCAGATACTAACGGTGAAAAGGATAGGTCTGAGCCAAAGATTCACATGACCAAGCAGCAAAATGGTAAACTGGGGACCTGGAATTCCTGACTAGGGGGCTTAAGACTTTGTTTTCTAAATTAGGACAGCTGTTTTTGAACCTTTATTTTTAATTCAGAGGAAAACTTTGTTTAAATTAAGCCCTATGTAAAATCTCAATATATAAACCAGATTTGTAAAAGCCAAGCAGTACCAGTGGAAGCAAGTACAGACCTGGTTTCCACTACTCAGTTCCCCCTCAGCTTACCCAACTTGAAAACTCCCTAAAACCCTTCCTCACAGTTTGAAAATCACTGGGTTAGAAAAAGGTCTCAAAGGACAGATACCAAATTTGCTCAAAGCGTTTACCTGTGGGAACTGGGTTTGCCTAGATTTGGGAGGGAGTGTAAAGGAGGATGTGAAATACCATTTTCCGCTTTTTAATCCTGCACCTTTTTATATTATTTGAACGTTTGTTTACATTGAACACTTTTTTAATTTAAGAAGTAATAAATAGAAGGAAACCATTGCACTAAAAAGTATTTTTAGTGGTTAAACTTCAAGTGGATTGCTATATTTTAAGAAATAATTTCCTTATATAGCAGGACATTTTCTTAACTAAATCACAATGAAAATGAACATCTTTATGCATAATTCTTTCCCATATTTAGAATTATTTCCATATGATACATTTATACAAGTTAATAGTTTCAATTTAGTTCTACAATGCACTGCTTAAAATAGGACTCTGTGGAACATAAAAATATAAAATTCAATGAGTATTTTTAAAAGCCATGCTGTATTAGCAAAATTTGATTCTAGCATTCTTTAGTTTAAGATATATAAAATCTAACTAATAAAGCTAATTAGCAAAATTTCCACATCTCAAAAATATACTAAGATAAATTTGAATCAAAACTGAAATCTCTCTACCTTTCATGAATTTTTCATAACTTCTCTTGCCACTTATCAGAACTATAAACTGAAAAAATTTTTCCTTCACAGTTGGGTTTCACAATTTAATTCTGTGAAGTCATAATACTGTGACAATAGAATCATTCTCCTTCAACAAACTGACATCATTACTTATTTGTAAGTTCTTTAGGGTATATGGATGTTCTATTTCTACTTCTTCTAAGAGTAAAATCTATTTTCTGTTGACTCTCCATGTGATTGATACATTTTAATCTAATTTATTCCCTTTGTCCTCAGCCATCTTTCTAAAACTGCCTTTTGGTGAGTGCTCAGAGAATGCCTATATGTTCAAACAAAATATAAATGATTGCTGGATTGCCTGCTTCTGGAATAATCTGTGTCATTGTCCTGACTCCTTGGGAGGAGAAACTTCAAAACCAGAAACTTTATTGTTCTTTTTGCTATCTTTATGACTCTTTTAATATAACATGAGTATTTTTGCTAAATTGCCTTTTAAAGTAAGTGAATATAGCTAGTTGTATTGCTAACATGATTTCAAGTGCACAAAAATTCTAAAAAAAAAAAATGTTTTTCTTTGTCCAAAAGTGAATATTCCTAGAAATGGAAGTCATTTCTATTACTATGTAACACTTCCAATATTAAAGATATTTAGACTCTATCAGCAAAGATTTGCTTAGTCTCTACTGTGAACCAGGCACTATGCTAGTTGCCAAAGATTCAGTGTGAAAGGACAGAATCAAGCTCTGTTCTCACAGACTTTTTGGCCTTGGTGCAAAGTAATTCCTAAGTAATTCCTTACTTAGGCAAATAAGGAATCTTTAAAAAATGGGAGGCTCCTCCCACTGGAAGATTCTTTAAAAGAAATAGATTGGAACTGAGTGTTGGAATACCTGTAATACTGGGCCAAGGACTCGAAAGTTTACATTTGAGTTAAGAAAGACCAGGTACCCAAAGGGATCTTTAGAAAACATGAATCTAATCAGGCCCTGATTAAAACTTTTTAATGGCTTCCTATTTCCTCTAAGATAAATCTAAATTCTTTAATAAGGTTAACTAAATCCTGCATAAACACTCTCACGTACCCCTATAATCTAGTAAGTATCTATGCGTGACACACTCTTATTTTCTATGTCTTTTTTAAAACACGCTGGTCACAACCCTCTAACTTGATTTCACAATCTACTAGTAGGTGCCTGCAGTTTAAAAAATACTTTAGTGTACTGTGGGAACTGGGTTCCCACTCTCACTCTTTCTTCTTGGCCTTTCCACACGTTCTTTTCCCTGATCCTCAGTCTTCCCTTTAACCTGGCAACGTCCTATTCTACTCATGATCTCAGCTCTTAAATATCACTTGACTGGCCCTCTTAGATTAGTTCCCCTTCCTCTGTGTTCCCAAATTACTCTTAACCAATAGTTATACTTTATTGTAATTGTATTTGCACTAATTGTTTTTCTAGACTGAATTCCTAGATCAAGTACCTATTCTTGTTCACCACTGAATCCCCAGGGCCTAGCCCAGTGCCTGTGACATAGGAGACACTCAATAAATATTTGAGGAATAAAATATGGAAATCGACTTGAATAATCTATATATTTAACCACACAATAAAATGATAAACCACTTTTAAATGATGGAACTCTCACTTCTGTAAGTAGGAGAAAACAGGATTAAAGGAACACTTTTCTATCCCTAGTTCCTCCTACAGTAAAATGACTCATCAAATTCTAAGACAAGGGTAAAGGTCAACTTTCCAGATGGCAGATAGGCTCCACCCCAGCGCATTCACTGGCTCCTTTGGACTTGCATGCCCTCAAAGAAAGAAAGTTTTCCTTTCCATTTCAATTCTTATGAGGTAAGCTCCTTCGGACAGGACTTTCCCTTGGGCAAGAGAGCTCTGCCTTGTTTTAGGTCCTACAGTTCTAAATTAAGAAGGAACACAGTAAGCACAGATCTAAGCTGAGTTCTCCAGAAATGGAAATCGAACTATTATTTTAATAGTATTTTAATCCCCATTTGATTTCTTGAATCTGATCTCAATTTGAACAGAATCTGGAGAGATAAGGGATATAATTAGCATCCTGAAAAGCTTCAACATAAACAAGAGTAATCCCAGTTTGATTTCTAGGTCCTAGGAGAGCAGTCAGTGAGGAAGAGCAAGGTGAGCCAAAAAGGAAGAGGAATCAAATGAAGGAGGTTTCTTCCACTTTTCCTATTTAGACATTCTTCTTGAGCAAAAATGGCTAAATAAGTTGATTCTGTCTTTATATCTTACAACTTTTCCTTCCAAATTGTTTCATTCTTGCTTTGCTTTTCTCATCTTCCAGACCCGTCATGCCATCTAAGTTCTTCACTTTCAACATCCATGCATTTAGAGATAGGGCAAGTTTTGTCCAAACTTCCAAAATGTTCCATTCTCCCATAATACTTACCTCTGCTACCTCTCCTCAAGTCAAAACTCCCATTTCCTTAGTGTAGCTGATCAAGGAGAAAGTAATCTGACTAAACTCCTTCACATTAAAATAGAATAACTGACAGTCCTAGCCGTTTCCATATATATGTTTCCACAGTTGTTATTTCTATGTATTTTTAAGCTAAATAAATCTATCTACAGTAATTTCAGAGAAAAGATGAGGGATCCCGGTAAGTCTACCATAAAGGGGGCAAGTCAGCTCTGACCATCATTTCCCAGGGAGCATATTCCCACGGTTGTTTCCAGTTTTCACTGTTCCCCACATTCAGTCTTTCTCAATAAATGGCACTAAAAACTCCAGGGGCAGACAAGGACAACTTGGGAAAGCATCTGTAGTTACAGGATATTTGTACATCCAACAGGTAAGTTGGTAACAATCAGTATTAGGTTGGATAGTTTACATTTTCGATATGTTTGATGATAATTTTATTAGCTAAAACAAAGCAAAAACACACACTCAGGTTATATGCTGAAATTATCACTCTCATTTTTCTAATAAAGGCAGTGAGGTATAAAAGGATTAAATCATGTTTCCATTGTTTTATAATTTATAGGTTGCAGAGCAGGATTAGTCTGTACTTCACACACTTTTAATGAGTTGCTTATCCATTATTTCAATTTGGAAATCTTTAATTTTATTTTCTATAAAGTTTCTGAAATTTGGTAGTACACTTTTAAACAGTGACTAAGATTCTTTGCTTGACCAAACTTAAGTCAGGGCTCCTGATCCTTCTCCAAGGTCCATCTGTGCACTTCCTTGTAAAATCCAGTTTTAGCAAAGAACCCTGCTAAGTCAGTTTAGCAAGAACCCTTCATCCTATCTGATCACCCTGAGATACCTGCTGGGGTTCCACATCTTCCACTATCCCCCAGGTGATGTTTGATCACTGTGGCCTGTCTTCCAAGAATCCTGTTAGGTTGGTTTGGCCTGAATACCCATTACCCCCGATGTTCTGATGTTTTTCCTTAGTAGTTTTCTGTCCACTGACTCCCATCCTGCTTCTTGGCTATAAATTCCCACTTGCCCATGCTGTATTCGGAGTTGAGCCTAGTCTCTCTCCCTCACTGCAAAATCCCATTCTGTGGTCCCTACACCTACTGCAGTGGTCCTAAATAAAGTCTTCCTTACTGTGCTTTAACAAGTATCATTGAATAATTTTTTTCTTTAACAACAGTCATATTAGCTCAATGTAAAAATGAGCTTGAATTCCTGAGAACTGCCATGTCTTTTTAAGTGGTTTTTGCTATGAAAGACCTGATGCTAAATTTGTGTGTACTCAGAAACTAACCATGAAATAATCATAGCAGCGCTCAGTGAGCTGTAAGTGGCTTTTAACTTCAGTGTCATAAAAAATATTTATTTACCCACCCACCTACGAACATAATTATAATAAAACTATACAAATTTATGAAACTAAGATCCCTCGCTTTGCTGAGAAGCATATGGAATTTTGAGGAGTTTGTGCTTGCCACTTATTATTAGTTTGTTTAGTTAGCCACCAACATAAATTATTTGTAATTAAAGTGAAGCTGGGACTTTTCAAACTGAGCATAGACTATATGAAAATGCTAACTATAGGTAGTCTCTCTTGACTCTGGTCAGGAACATCCCTTCTGTGGCTTTTCTCAAGGTACCAGAAAATGGAAAGGGGAAGTAAGATGCCCAAGAATTAAAAGGCAGGGTATTCTGAAAGACTTACATGGCACTTATTCAACCTTTATCCAAGTATAAGCATTACATTTTTTGACATCAGGTTGGTTGGGGATTTTTAAGTCAATGTGAGTACCTCAATCTAGAATATTTTTCTATCAGTGAACACTAAAACTCAACAATAAAAAGCCAAATAACCCAATTAAAATATGGGCAAAGGATTTCAATAGACATTTCTTCAAAGATATACAAATGGCCAATAAGCACCTGAAAAGATATATGCAACATCCCTAGTCATTAGGGAAATGCAAACTAAAACCACAAATACATAACTCTTCACACCCACTAGATAGCTACAATAAAAAATAGCCAATAGAAAATAACAAGTGTTAGTGTGAATGTGAAGAAATCACATACACTACTTGGTGGGAATGTCAAATGATGTAGCTGCTTACAAAAGCTTGGCAGTTCCTCAAAAAATTAAACAGACAATAATTCCACTTCTAGGTACTGAGCATTGAAAACGTATGTCCACACAAAAACTTGTACACAAAGGTTCACAGCAATATTATACACAATGGCCAAAAAGTAGAAACAACCCAAATGTCCATCCACTAATGAACGGATAAACAAAATGTGGTATTGTGATACACCAATACAACGGAATACTAATCAGCTATTTGAAAAAGTACTGATACACGCTACAACATGAATGAACCTTGAAAACATTATGTGTGTAACGTGCCAGACACAAAAAGCCACATAGCCTAGGCTATGTGAAATTTATATGAAATTTCCACAACAGGCAAGCCCACAGAAACAAGAAGTAGATTAGTGTTTGGCAGGGGGAGGGGTCAAAGGGAAATAAGGAGTCACTGTTAAAAGAAATGGGGTGTCTGGGGGATGATGATCTGGATAGTGGTGATAGTTGCAAAACTTTGGGGATATACTAAAAGCCACACTTTAGAAGGATGTTTTAAGGTATGTGATATATGTTTCAATTTTTAAAATTGCTCGTTTACAAAAAAAGATGACATATGCATAATATACATATAAATGCATATAAGTAATAAATACATACACGTCATCTCTTTCCATAAATGCACATTTGGGCTTTTAAAATTGAGATATATTCCATATATATAAAAACAAGAGAAGGAAAGAACACGAGGATCAGGGCAATTGCTGAGCCCTGAAGCAGGAATCTGGGGTGTGTCGTAGCCTGCCTCGCAGCATCCCCATCTGAGCTCACCTTCCACCCATCACTCTGCCACCGCCCGGGACCATTCGCCCGAGGTGGCCGGCTTTGAACCCGACGCCGGAGCTGCCTCCCCTCCGCCCGAGCTGGGGCGGGCGCGCGGGCCGGGTTTGGGTGCTGTCCGCCGGCCCGAGAGGGGGCCCGGGGCGGGCACGGCGGTGGGCACGGCGGCTCAGGCGGGGCCGCTCCCACCGCCCCTACCGCCCCCGCCCTCCCGAGTCCCGCCGCCGGTAGCAGCCCGGCTCCGGCCCCACCTCCCTCCAGTACCTGGGATGCGCCCCAGCGCGGCACCGCGGCCAAAGCCGAGACTTTCCCTCCATTATCACCTGCCCCGGGGCGCGGCGGCGGCAGCGGCCGGTGCGAGGAGAGGGGACCCCATCTCCTCAGACCGGGACCGAGACACCTGGGGCGGGGGATGGAAGGGCATTCACCTAGTCCCCGGGCACAGGCGGCGGCCGCCAGCCCGCGGCTCCTTCCTGCTAGCGCGCCTCCTCACGCGGTCGCAGCCCGGCGCTGACAGCCCGGGAGCCGGCGCCCGTGGCCCGCTTGCTCCCCGCCGCCCCGCCCCGCGCGGCCGCCACGCGCAGGCGCAGCCGCGCCGCCGCTCGAGGGGAAGCCCGGGCCTGGTGATGTGGCCGCGGGGCGGCGACCCAGACTACGGGCGCCGCGCCTCCCGGACCCTTGGCTGCGCTCTGACGGACGCCGGCCGGGAGCGGGCTGGACGACAGCGAGAGGGCAGATTTGAGGAGAGCCTGCCCAGGAGAGACAGGCTGTGGCCTTCTTCAGCAGCCAACCCACGCACAGCCACATCACCCGCTGCTCCAAGGTCCGAACCCCCGAATCCATGACTCATGATTTGTGTTCTCAGACCAGGGGCCTCCTTTTGGCGGGGTTCCTGTTTCTTTCTTCCAGACTGGGATCAAAACCAAGGCACATGCCTTTTGGCGAGCGGCAGGATGTGGGCGGTGCGTGAGCCGAGGGTAGACCACTGAGGGGTAGGTTTAGAGCACCCCGTCGCCCCCTCCCGGTGCCCAAGAGGTGCAGGAGCAAAGACCATGGGGCTCTGAGAAGTTGGCTGGGGTGCCAGGCTTTTCAAGTTCGCCCACACTTGCTTTTAAACCTAGATAAAACTGAGCCAAAGTCTGAAATGGAAGTCTAAAAGCTCATTTATTTTATTTAACAACTATTTATTGAGCGCCTATTGTATTTGGTTCAGGTAACGAGATATGCCCCAGGAATACTCCACTGAACAAAAGTGTTGGTTCCTCAAGCACTTATTCTGAGGGGAAGACTGTCATTTTAAAAAGTACACAGCCAGTGCCTCTTTACTTCAAATTAAAGCTTCCACCGATTCCAAGTCACACCAGTGATTTATTTAGTAGCAGCTTTTCTGGTACTAAAGGACACCAGCATACATTTATCCAGTTTTTTACCTTACGCTTTGCCATCAGACTTTGAGCTTTAACCTTCACCTTCCAGGCGAAGGATGCTTCTGTATCACCCTTGGCCACCTGCAGTAATGCTTCTTATTCTGGTGTTTTTCACTGCCTACAATGAAAGCATAATTGCAAGAAATATGGAAAAGCAGTGTTTTGACTGCATTTCCGACTGGTTTTTGTTCTTATTCTTTTTTGAATTACATATCACTAGAAAGTAATGAGCTACCTTGTAAGTTTGCCAGAAGTTCCAGCCTATAGGTGTTCCTCCCCAAGGTCATGTAGTCCTTCAGGATTTCTACAAGAGCATGTATAGAAGAGACCAATCTCTTTCAGACTCGAAAATTCTACCACATTTTTTCTGAGAAAGCTGATGGTTTCAACTGCTCTTCGTCTCATTAGTTGGCATGTGGCAGGCAACCTTCTACTTTCATTCTTTGTTCCGAATGCCACAATGCCGTATATATTTTTGAGATACGTTGAGCTTCAAGCTCAATCCAAATTTAAATTTCAGCCCTAAAAGTTACTCAAGTTGAAATCAGGTGAGGAAATACCCCCTTCTGAAAAATTAGGTTCTACTGTGTGCAGGCAACAACAATCATGTTTCTCCTTCATCTTCTGTCTGACAGCTGGCAACTTAAAATGTGAAGCAAGTGGCTTAGAATGAGACTGTAGTAATCACTGTTTTGATGATTGATAGAAAAAAGGCGGGGGAGTTATGGGAGTGTGTAACAAAGGGAACTTTCTGCTCTAGGGGGTAAGAAATATCTTGAGGAAGTGACATTTAATCTGAACATTGAAGAATAAGGAGGAGAAGGCAGGCAACAAAGAGCAGGGGGTGGGGTGGGGAGTGCACGGAGGTGTGGAAACTGCAGGTTCGAAGGCCCTTTGCTAGGAAGGGCTCCACCTGTTAAGGCCTTGGGAAAAAGCCACTGTGGTTAGACTGAGAGGGCTAGTTCTGAAGGAGAGGTGGGCGGACCCTTGAAGGTCATGCTCAGGACTCTGGAATTGATCCTAAAGACAAAAGGAAGCCACTGAGTTGTTGGAAAGAGTCCATCTGGACAGGATCAGAATTGTATTTGTAAAAGATTATTCTGACTGCAGAGTGGAGAATGGGTAAGAAGGGAGCAGCAGAGGATGATGGGTGAAGACCAGTTTGCAGCGAGCGAAGATTAGAAGATGGTGGATCAAAGAAAAAGATCAGGGTTAGAATTGTAAGGACTTGATTGACTGCATATGGAAAGTGAAGGAGAAAAGAGTGTCAAAAAAATGACTCCTGAGTTCTAGCTTCAGTTTATTCCATTCCCTGACCTGGAGAATGTGGAGGAAGAGGTCGGAAGGGGCAACTCTGAGTGGATTTAGATGCGTTGAGTTTGATGTCCCTATGAGATGTCCAAGTGAAGATGCTGAGGATATATTTCAAAAATAAATCTGCAACTCAAAATAGAGATCTGTACTGAAATGAAATCAAAACTAAATTTTAGGAGGGCAAGTAATATGACTTGTTTGTAAGAATTTAACCTCTAAACTGTAGAGGAAACCTAGGCAGAAGCAAAGGAAACCTAGTATTTTCTATGTGTGAAACACTTCACAGAGATTATTTATTTTAATCTTTATACCCTATGAAGATGGTATTATAGTCCCATTTTTCATATGAGGAAACTGAGGGCTAAATCCTTGCTCAAAGTTACTCAACTTCCCAAACCCCACCTCAGATCCATTAAGTAAGAATCTGTGGACAGTTCTGCTGATCACTGAGGTTTAAGAACCACCATGGGGACTACTTAAAAGTAGGCCCACGAGCCATATAAAATCACCATAAAGAAAAAGTTTAGAGAAAACCGTCATTGGGAGGACAGGCAGCCCATGCGGCAAATGTTCCAGACGCATGTCCTAGTTTCTTCCCCCAACCCCTATTATCAGTGCCCTTCCCGGGAATCTCTAGAATATTAATTTGTTCATTCATTTAGTAAGTAGTTATTATGGGCCTCTTGTGTGTTAAATATAAATCATCATTCATTTATTTACAAATATTTATTGAGCACTTAACTAAATGCCATGCTCTGTTCTATACTCTGGGAATACAGTAGTAAACAAAAATGAATGCCTGCCTTACAGAGTTCATGTTCAAGTGAAGAAAGACAATAAATAATCAAATTGAAATGTGTGAAATATATATATATATATAGAGAGAGAGCCTATCTTAGTCCATTTGTGTTGCTATAAAGAAATACCTGAGGCTAAGTAATTTATAAAGAAAAGAGATTTACTTGGCTCACAGCTCTGGAAGGTGTACAAGAAACATGGCACCAACATCTGCTTCTGGTGATGGCTTCAGGCTGCTTCCACTCATGATGGAAGGGGAAGGGGGGCTGGCATGTGCAGAGTTCATATGGCAAGAGAGGAAACAACGGTAAGAGGAGGTTCCAAGCTCTTTTTTTTTTTTTTTTTTTTGAGACAGAATCTCACTCTGTTGCCCTGGCTAGAGTGCCGTGGCTTCAGCCTGGCTCTCAGCAACCTCAAACTCCTGGGCTCAAGCGATCCTACTGCCTCAGCCTCCTGAGTAGCTGGGATTACAGGCGTGTGCCACCATGCCCAGCTAATTTTTTTCTATATATATTTTTTTAGTTGTCCAGCTAATTTCTTTCTATTTTTTTAGTAGAGACAGGGTCTCACTCTTGCTCAGGCTGGTCTCGAACTGCTGACCTTGAGCAATCCACCCAACTCGGCCTCCCAGAGTGCTAGGATTACAGGCATGAGCCACCGCGCCCCGGCCCCAAGCTCTTTTTAACACCCAGCTCTCAAGGGAACTAATAGAGTGAGAACTGACTCATTACTGCAAGGACAGCACCAAGCCATTCATGAGGGATCTGCCCCCATGACCCTAAACACCTCCCATTAGTCCCCCACCTACATCATTGGGATAAAATTTCAACATGAAGAGTGTGGGGGGACAAACACCCAACTATAGCATTCTGCCCCCTAGCCCCCCAACACTCATGTCCTTCTCACATTGCAAAATATAATCATCCTTTCCCAATAGTCCCCAAAGTCTTCTTCCAAGCATCAACTCAAAAGTCCAAATCTCATCTGAGACTCAAGGCAAGTTCCTTACTTACTCAAGGCAAGCCTGTAAAATCACAAACAAGTTATTTACTTCCAAGATACAATGGTAAAACAGACATTGGGTAAACATTCCCATTCCTAAAGAGAGAAATTGGCCAAAAGAAAGGGGTAACAGACCCCATGCAAGTCCAGTACCCAGCCGGGCAGACATTAAATCTCAAAGCTCCAAAATAATTTCCCAGTACTCCATGTTCCACACCCTGAGCACCCTGGTGTGAGGAGTCAGGTCCCCAGGCCTCAGGCAGCCCTAACCCCATCATTTTGCTGGGCACAGCCCACGTGGCTGCTCTCACAGGTTGGAGTTCAATGGCAGAGGCTTTTCAGGCAAAAGTTTCACAATGCTGGTAGCTGTATAATTCTGGGGTCCCATGGGTGGCAGCCCTACTCCCTTAGCTCCACTAGGCAGTGCCCCAGTGGGGACTCTCTATATGGAGCTCCAGCCATTTCTGCTCAGCATTGCCTTAGTAGAGGCTCTCTGTGGCAACTCTGCCCCAGTAGTAGGCTCAGCCTGGCCACCCACGCTTTCCTATGCATCCTCTGAAATCTAGGTGGCAGCTGCCAAGCCTCCACCATCTTGCGTTCTGCATGTCTGACTTAACACTATGTGGAAGCCACCAAGGATTGCAGCTTACACCCTCCTAAGTGGCAGCCTGAACAGTACCTGGGGCCCTTTCAGCTATGGCTGAAACCAGGAGCAGCCAGGATTCAGAGAGCAGTGGCCCAGGCCTGTTCCTAGAAACCATTCTGTCCTCCTAGGCCTCTGGACCTGTGATGGGAGTGGCTGCCTCAAAGATTTCTGAAATGCTTTTGGAATGCCTTTTTCCCTTTGTCTTGACTAATAGCACCTGGCTCCCTTTTATCCATGCTAATCTCTCTAGCAAGTGGTTGCTCCCCAACATTCTTGGATTTCTCTCCGGAAATTGTTCTTTTCTTCTCTACCACATACATAGCCAGGCTGAGAATTTTTCAAATTTTTATGCTCAGCTTTCTTTTTAATTACAAATTCCAACTTTAGGTTCTCTCTTTGCTCCTGTCTGTATCTGATTGTAAGCAGTTAAAAGCAGCACACCACTTCTTAAACACTTTGCTGCTTAGAAATTTCTTCTACCAGGCCATTGTTCTTAAACAGGCCTTCCACAAAGCCCTGGTGCATGGACACAATGCAGCCAAGTGCTTTGATAAGGTGTAACAAGGGTGACCCTTCCTCCAGTCCCCAATAAGTTCCTCATTTTCATCTGAGACCCTATCAGCATGGCCTTTACTAACTCTATCAGCATTTTGGTCATAACTATTTAACCAATCTCTAAAAAGTTCCAAATTTTCCATCCTCTCTCTCTTTTATTCTGAGCTCTCCAAACTCTTCCAACCTCTGACCATTGCCCAGTGCCAGATCTGCTTCCACATTTTCAGGCATCTCTAGCAACACCCCATGTCCAATACCAATTTTCTATCTTCTTTCATTTGTGTTGCTATAAAGAAATACTTGAGACTAAGTAATTCGTAAAGAAAAGAGGTTTATTTCACTCACGGTTCTGCAGGCTACACAAGAAGCATGGCACCAATATCTTCTTCTGGTGACGGCTTTAGGCTGCTTCCACTTACGGCAGAAGGGGAAGGGGAGTCGGCGTGTGCAAAGATCACATGGTGAGAGAGGCAGCAAGAGAGAGAGGGGAGGTTCCAGGCTCTTTTTAACAACCAGCTCTCACAGGAACTAACAGAGTGAGAACTTACCCATTACTGCAAGAACAATACCAAGCCATTCGTGAGGCATCTGCCCCATGACCCTAAACACCTCCCATTAGTCCCCCACCTCCAACATTGGGGTCAAATTTCAACATGAAGCCAGACACAGTTGCTCGTACCTGTAATCCCAGCTACTTGGGAGGCTAAGGTGGGAGAATCATTCAAGACCAGGAATTTGAGACCAGCCTGGGCAACATAGCAAGACCCCATCTAAAAAAAATTTCAATATGAGGTTTGGGGGAAACAAACACCCAAACTATAGCAGAGCCAAATAGTGATAAAGACTGTGAAAAGAAATAGTTGCAGAGTTTGAGGGCAGAGGTAGAGAAGATGTGGAGAGGAGGGAGCTCTGTTTTATATAGAGTAATCCAGGGAGACCTTGATGGTTTGAGCAAAAAGGAGTGAGGGAGCGGTTGTGAAATCTGGGGAAAGTACAACAAGCATGAAGGTCCTGAGACAGAAGCATGTGTGTTGTGTAAGAGGTAGAGCCAGGAGTCCTGTGTGTCTGGAGTGAAGTGATCAAGGGGAGAGTGGTAACAGATGCAATCAGAGAAGTGGTTGGGGGCAGGGATGAGGTTTGCAGACCATTGCAAGGCCTTGGCTTTGGCTCTGAGTGAGATGGGAGCCGCTGAAAGGAAGTGAGCAGAAGTGGCCCACTCTGAGGTAGGTTTCCATGTGATCACTGTGGAGAAGTGAGCGAGGGGCCAGGGTGGAGGCAGGAAGACCTATGACGATTATTTTACAATAATCCAGATGAGAGGAAAGGTAGCCCAGACCAAGGTGGTTGCAGAGGAAGTGGTGAGAGGGGCTGGACTCTAACACATTCAGTGGAGAGTAGAGCTGAAAGACGGGATTTACTAATGGATTAAATGTGGGATTTGAGAGAAAGAGAGGAGTAAAGGATGCCGCCAAGGTTTTTGACTCAAGCAACTGGAAGAATGGAGTTTCCATTTGCTGTGATGGAAAATACAGCATATCTTTTTGTAGATAAATATGAGATCACCTAGTGAGGGATAACTGTTCCAAGTGTCTTGTCCCTGTGAACTCATTCAGTCCTCAAATGACTCTCTAAGGTAGATACTGTTATCATTCCTATTTTATAGATAAGGAATTGAGGCTTTACCCTACAATGTGCCTCAGATTTCACATCTATAAAATGGGAATAATAATACTCCCGAGTTTACCATTGCATTGCCTATCGGGGAAGCCAGACAATTACATAAATAATCATAACAATATCTAGAGCTACAGTAGGGAAAGTCTGAGGAAGTCTGAGGGGCTATAGTTGCATAGAGCAGAAGCATCTTTCAGAGTTTGGGGGCGGAGGGCAGGAAAGGGTCAGGGAAGACTTCTAAGAGGATGTGATACGAGGCTGAAATTTAAAGGATCAATAGTCGTGCTGCTATGGTTGAATGTGTCCCCCAAAGTTCATGTGTTGGAAAATTAATCACCAATGCACCAATTTTAAGAGGTGGGACCTTTAAGAGGTGATTGGGTTCATGAGAGTTCTGCCCTCATGAATGGATTAACATTGTTATCATGGGAATGGGTTTGTTATAAAAGCAAGTTCAGCCCTCTCTTGCTCTCTCATGCACTCTCTCACCCAGGTGATACCTTCCACCATGTTAAGAAGCAGCAAGAAGGCCCTTACCAGGTATGGCCCCTTGATTTTAGACTTTGTAGCCTTCAGAGCTATGAGCCAAATAATTTTTTATTATTATTTTTTTTTTTTTGAAAGAATCTCACTCTGTTGCTTGAACTAGAGTGCCATGGTGTCAGCCTAGCTCACAGCAACCTCAAACTCCTGGGCTCAAGCTATCCTCCTGCCTCAGCCTCCCAAGTAGCTGGGACTACAGGTGCACACCACCATGCCCAGCCAATTTTTTCCATTTTTCATAGAGACGGGGTCTCACTCTCGTTCAGGCTGGTCTCAAACTCCTAACCTCAAGCTATCCTCCCACCTCAGCCTCCCAGAGTGCTGGGATTACAGGCGTGCCACCATGCCCAGCCCCAAATAAATTTCTGTTCATTATAAATTACCTAATCTGTGATATTCTGTTATAGCCATATAAGACAAACTAAGAGACATGCTAAGGGAAATTTTAGGAAGGGGGATAGGAAAGGAAGCAAAGTATTCTAGGCAGAGGGAACTACTTGTGCAGAAAAAAGAGAAAAAACAAGCAATTTTGAGTAATTAAAAGAATTTCAGTATGATGTTTGTATCTCTCTTAGAGTACCTTGTTGATTGGTCTCTACTGAGATTTTTCTCCACAAGCACATGGTAATGCTTCAAGGGGTTTCCACTCCTGATGTCTTTAGAATATATCTCTGAGAAAGCAGAGGTCTGCTGTCCTTGAATTAATATTGAGTCCCTGTCATTCCTTAACCATGCCCATGAGTTCCTGCCTCCAGATTTTGGACTTGCTCTTCTCTTTAGGACATTCCATTCTCCCAGAAACCTTAATGAATCCATACCCACCAGGTGGACTAAAGTGTCTCTCCTCTTTGTTTCCTTGACAGCCATTGAAGAACATGGTCACACACTTAAAAATACCAAATTGTAAAGGTTTACATATCTGTCCATGTCTCTACTAGGTTGGTTGTCAACAGTTTCTTTATATCTCCTTTGTATCTCAAGCTAGCACAATGTTGTTATCTCTAAGTGAATACTCAATAATTTGCCCCCTGAAATGAATCAATGGATACATTTATTTTATTTTTTTTTTTTATTTTTATTTTTTTTTGAGACAGAGTCTCACTTTCTTGCCTGGGGCGAGTGGCGTGGCGTCAGCCTAGCTCACAGCAACCTCAAACTCCTGGACTCAAGCAATCCTACTGTCTCAGCCTCCCAAGTAGCTGAGATTACAGGCATGTGCCACCATGCCCGGCTAATTTTTTCTATATATATTTTTAGCTGTCCAATTAATTTCTTTCTATTTTTGGTAGAGACGGGGTCTCGCTCTTGCTCAGGCTGGTCTCGAACTCCTGAGCTCAGCACGATCCGCCCACCTCGGCCTCCCAGAGTGCTAGGATTACAGGAGTGAGCCACCGCGCCCGGCCTCCAGCTTTCTTTTGATTGGTACCTTCTTAATCACTTTAAAAATTTTATTAGTTTTTATTTCTAATTACATCAACAGAAAATCAACACTTTCTTCTCACATAAGAGATTCACACAACACTGATGTGCTTCGTGAAATGCTCTTCCATCCCCCCACTGTGGTATACAGAATGATGGCCCCTCACCGCTAATCCCTGGAACCCGTGACTATGTTACCCCACATGCAACTTTGCGATGTCTGTAAGTTGAAGATCTTGAGATGGGAAGAGCAGCCTGGATCATCCAGGTGAGCCCAGTGTAATCTCATGTCCTTGTAAGAGGGAGGGAGGAGGGTCAGAGTCTGAGAAAGTGGTCAGACAATGAAAGCAGAGGCTGGAGAAATAAAAAGAAGGGGCCATGAACCAAGGAGTGCAGGTGGCCTCTAGAAGCTGGAAAAGACAGGCAAACAGATCCTCCCCTAGAGCCTACAAAAAGAAAACAGCCCTATTGATCCAATTTAGACTTCTGACCTCCAGAGCTGTAAGAAAGTAAATTTGTGTTGTTTTAATCCACTATGTCTGTGGAAATTTATTACACCAATAATAGAAAACTAATAATTATATACTGTTATCAGTTTGCTGTTATTCTTCCATATATTTATCATTCTATACATATCTATAGATATCCTTCTACACATTTATGCTTTCTATAAATTTAAAACATATACATTTGCTTATAAATATATAGCTTATTTTTACAGTATGTAAATGAGACAATACTATATATGTATTATTTACCTTGTTTTTCTTCCCCTTAACATTAGGTCTTGGAGATATTTTCATATGAATGCATATAGGTCCATTTCATTCTTTCTAAATTTTATTTTGTAGAGTGGAGTTTATGTAATAAATTTAACTATTTCTCTGTAAATGGATTTTTGATTGTTTCCAGTTTTATTTTTTGCTATTACAAATAACACAAAAGTGAAAATCTTTTAACATGCCTTTTTGTGCATAAGAGTGTGTGTTTTTGTCTTTTAAAATTTTCCTTTACCTCTGGGTTTTAGTTGTTTGGCTATGATGTGCCTAGGTGGGATTTTCTTTGCTTGAATTCTGCTTGGAATTCACTGAGCTTCTTGAATCTTGGGTTGGTATCTTCCAAGAGTTTTGGAATGATATCATTATCTCTTTCCTTATTGCTTTTGCTCCATTCATTTTCCTTTCCTCTGGATCTCTCATATTCTTTTTGATTAATCTATCATTTCTTTTATGCTCTGATTTTTCATTCCATTTTCTTTTCTTTCTGTACTTCAATTTGGAGATTGGATTTAATATACTGACTTGTCTTTTGATTTAATAATAATGCCTCCTTTTTTCCTTAACTAAATACTCATTTTTTTCATAATCAATGATATACATAAGTTTAAAATCGGGGCAACAATTGTAATAGTAATGTGCTTTACCCAAGTTTGAGGATTTCCATGCTCTGTACCAAGAAGTTGGCATTAAACACATAATTCAGTTATAAAATTCAACCAACAAGTTAATCAGATTTTTAAAATACTATCTTTTAAAATTTTCATTATACTATTAAGTCCATCCAATGAGTTAATTTTAGATGTTGCATTTTTAATATATTTCTAATATTCTCATTTGATTCCTTTGGTAGCTTCTGAATCTCTGTTAAAATTCTCCATTGTTTCAGCCACACTGTTCATTTTTTTCCCTCTATTTTTTTAACATGTTAATCATAGTTATTTTAAAGTCATTCGCTAATTCCAATGTCTGGGTCAGCTGTGAGTCTGTTTCTATTCCTTGTTTTTCTCTTGATAATCCATCACATTTTCCTACCTGTTCACATATCTTATAACTTTTTATGGTATGCTAGACAATATATAAAAGAGCTACAGAGGCTCCAGATGGTCTCTTCCACCAGATAAGGTTTGTTTTTCTGTCTGTTTGGCAGATAGGGAGGGGATGATCATCTCAATCCAATCAGAGAATACATAGAGTTGGTGCTGGATTTCAGCTTTAGCAAGTCTCAATCTACTTCTGGTTTATCTGGTTCCTTGGGCATGGCTTCTGTGGCAATTTTGGCTGGTCTTTGTCTCCTCAATCCTAAAAAAGTTGGAAGAGCTTCTTCTCAACCTGAAATTTTAATTCATCAGCCCCTTATTGCTTCCCAGAAATATAAATATGGTTTTATAATTTATCCAGCTTTTTACAGTTATTATGGTGGGATCATTGTCCTACCATGGCCTACTACATTCTGCTTATAAGTAAAAGTTTCTTGTGAAATGATATTTTTCAAGCATAAATACTGAAAAGTGAAATTGCTATGTACTTACAATTATAGCATTTATTGGCAAACTGTGCTGCCAAAAAGACTATAACTTTATACTTCTACCAATAGTGTCTAGGAGGATGTCTTTTGCCACATAACTTTACTGACCCTGGATGGAATCCATCTTCAAGATGTTTATTAAATTGGTCATTAAATTGTCTGATTGTTGATTTGATTGGCATTTCCTTGACTGTCACTAAAGTAAAATATCTTTCTATATGTTTACTGAACATTTGTAATACCTATTCTGTGAATTATCTGTTCATATCCTTTGTCCATTTTAGTTGGATTGTTTATCTTTTTCTTATTAATTTATACATGTGTGTTGTATATTATAGACATTAAACTTTGTTATATGAGTATTTTCTCCCAATATGTAATTTGGCTTTTGACTCAATGGTATCTTTTGCCCTGCAGAAGTTTAAACATTATTATGTAGTTGAATCTGTCCATTTTTTACATTTTAAGTGCGAGGTTATTCTGTTTGGATTAGGAATGCCTTTCACATAATAGAATGTTAAGGTCACAGTTTCTCAAAGATTTACTTTGTGCCAGGTTCTGTGCTTCATATGTGTTCTCAGTCATTTATTCCAGCAATCCTGGAATAACACTTGTTATTCTCACTTAAAAATAAAATAAACGGAAGGTTAGATTGGCTAGCTGATCCAAGTTTCCCATTCAATTCCATGCTTGTCTGATTTCAGTGCATGTGCTCTCAGCCATGATGCAATCACCCTCCTTACTTGTTTCTTAGAATGGATTTTTTTGGGCTCACTTCTTCTAATTATACAGTGGGTTCTCTTTGAGCTGTACCAAGGGAATATTTTGAAGTGGACACAAAATGTCTGTCATCAATCCCAAATACTTCACAGATGATTTTGAAATGAAGCAATTTTTTGTATATTTTGGATAAGAGTCCATTATCCTTTATCAGATATTTTTTGGCAAATATTTTCTCCCAGTTTGTGTCTTGTCTATACATTATTTGAATAGTGTCTTTCACAGAGCAATTTTAATATTGATAAAGTCCAATATCAATTTTTTTATTCACGGACCATGCTTTGGTGTTCCATCACATAGATTTTCTCCTAATTTCATTCTAGAAGTTTTACATTTTATGTTTAAATCTATGGTGCATCTTGATTTAACTTTTGTGAAAGGCGTAAATTCTGTGTCTAGGTTCTTTGTTTTTAATTTTTGCCTATGCATATCCAATTGTGACATTTGTTAAAAAGGCTATCCTTTGTTCAGTGAATTGCCTTTGCTCCTTTATCAAAGATTGATTGACTATATTTGTATGTGTCTATTTCTGGGCACTCTATTCTGCTTCATTGATCTATGTATAAATTCTCCTACCAATACCACACTATCTTTATTACTGTAGCTTTATAGGTTGTAAGTTTTGACATCAAGTAGTATGATTCTTCTAACTTTGTTCTTTATCTTTAGTATTGTCTTGGTTAGGATTTTGTCTCTCCAAATAAACTTTAGAATCAGTTTGTCGGTATCTATGAAATAGATTGCTGAGATTTTGATTGGAATTATATTGTATCTATAAATCAACTTGTAGAGAATTGACATCTTAACAATATTAAATTTTCCAATGCTATGGGCTGAATGTTTATTTCCCTCCCAAATTCATATGTTGAAATCCTAACCCCCAGTGTGACGGTATTAGGAGGTAGGCCTTTGGGAGGTAATTGGGTCATAACGGTGGAACCCTCATGAATGGGATTAGTTTCATTATAAGAAGATATCCAAGAGAGCTTGCTTCCCCTCCTCTTGTTCTCCACTATGTGAGCACACAGCAAGAAGATGGCCATCTTCAAGTTAGGAGGTGAGTCCTTGAGGCTGGGTGCTGAGGCTCACACCTGTAATCCTTGCACTTTGGGAGGCTGAGGTAGGAGGATTGCTGAGGCCAGGAGTTTGAGGAAGTGAGTGCTCAGCAGACGCCAGATCTGTTGGCACCTTGATATTGGACTTCCCAGTCTTCAGAACTATGATAAATAAATGTTCATTGTTTAGGCCACCTAGTCAATAGCAATTTGTTATAGCAGCTCAAACTGACTAAGACACAATTCATGAACATGGTATATTTCTCATTTATTTATATTTTCTTTATTTTTTAAAATAGAGTATTTAAAATACCCTAAGTATTTTATTCATCTTGGATGCTATTATAAATGGTACTATCTTTGCATTTCAAATTCTAATCTGTTCATTGCTGGTATATAAGAAAGCAATTTGACTTTCTTATATTAACTACTTTGTATCCTGCAACCTTTCTATACTAGCTTATTAGTTCCAGGAGAGTTTTCTTTTCTGTCAAGTTTTAAAGATTTTTACATACGTAGTCATGTTATTTGTAAATAAATACAGTTTTTATTTCTTCTTTTTCAATCTATATGCCTCTTCTTTTGTCTTTGTTTTCTTTTCTTGTCTTATTGCACTAGCTAGGAGTTACAGTATGATGTTGAAAGAGAGTCGTAAGAGAGAACACTCTTGCTTTGTTCTCAGTCTTAGCGGTGAAAACATCTACTTTCTCAACATTAAGTATTATGTTAGCCATAGGTTTTTTTTTAAGATGTTCTTTATCAAATTGAAAAATTTCTCCTCTATCCCCAGTTTGTTGAGAATAATTATCACGAATGGGTGTTGGATTTTTCAAATGCTTTTTCTGCATCAATTGATGGAATCATATGAGTTTTCTTCTTTAGACAGTCGATGTGCTGGATTAACTGATTTTCAAATGTTAAAGCAGCCTTGTATATCTGGACTAAATCTTTCTCAGTTGTGACGTTTTTTTATACATTATTCAATTTGATTTGCTAATATATGTTGAAGATATTTACATGTTTGCTCACAAAAGATATTGGTCTGTTGTTTTCCTTTCTTATAATTTCTTTATCTTGTTTTGGTGCTATGGCAATGCTATACTCATAACATGAGTTAGGAAGTATTCCCTCTGATTCTAGTTCTTGGAACTAGAAATTATACCAAATCTCCAGGTATAATTTCTTTCTTAAATATTTCATAGAACTCACCAGTGAAACCATCTGGGCTTGGTGCTTTCTTTTTTAGAAGATTATTAACTTTTGATTCAATTAATAGATACAGGCCTATTCGATTTATCCTTACCTCATTATGTGAGTTTTGGTAGTTTGTGTGTTTCCAGGAATTGGTCCATTTCATCTAAGTTATCAAATTTGGGGGCACCTAGTTGTTCATGTAGGAATTTATATATTTACCACATTTAATTTGGGGTTGATGTTTAACTGTATTTTCTAGTCTACATGCATAGCTTTTGTTTTTTTTAAGTTTGACTTTATTTCCTCATTTATTCAAGTAGTCATCATGAAAAAGAATAAAGTTTTTAAAAGTGCTGATACAATGTGGAGGGCAAAGAAATTCATCAAAGATATTCAAAGTCCAAAGTGGTGTGAGTTTGATAAAGGAAATTCCTATTAGGATGAAACTTTACATTTGGAAATTAGTCAGTTTTTGCCCATGGTCTTCTCTGCATCTGTTGCTCTCTAGTAAGATGAAGAAATTTCCCTTTATTTAGAATATTTTTGGATGTAAAGGCCAAAGAAAGAGTGCCCTGTTAATAACCTAGTTGTTTTAACAAGCTGTAAATTTAACTTAGATTAGCTACTGTTCTGAACTCATACAGAATACCAATGAATAATGCAAATGAGCTCAAATGCAAAAACAGTGCATTTATTTTCAGATCCATCCAGCTTTTGTTTTTGACATCTCTGTGGCTGCTCTATGAACTCTGTCTTTCCCATCGTGGGTAACCATTTGTGAAATTTTCATTTTGGCATAAAATAACTTATGAAATTATCTACTCAAGAAACAACTTAGGCCAGAGAGAATTTGGCTTGGTAGAAAATAATGTGAAGGTCCATTTATTTCTCACTTCTGAACATGCTGTCATCCTCCCTTCAGACATGCCAATCCCCACTCTTGGATCTACAAAGAAGTTTAAAAACTGCATGAAGAAGTCTACAAATATTGTTAACCAGAAATAATAGCCATTATTTGTTGAGTATCTACCAGGCATTGTGATACATACTTTATATATTGCCTCATTTACTACTTGAAACAACATTGAGATAGGTTATATATTATTATCTATTTTATAAATTGTAAAAAATAAAGAACAGTGAAGTAGTTTAATTACTCACAGTCACACAGACAGAAAATGGTTGAATGGGACAAATATTAGTCTTTTTAATTGTGGTAGACTGCAAACACGACTTCAACCCGTCTTTGCATTGTGATTTTAAAGCTTGTTTCATCATGGGGAGAAGTTTATTTCTCTACTATGAATCAACATTTGCTATGACTTGCTTTGGCCAATAGAATGTGATGAGGGTGACTATATGCCAGTTCAAGACTGGGCTGCAAGAGGCATCGCGAACTTTCAACTCAGTCTCTTGGACTCCTGCCTCTGCCATGAGAACAAGCCAAGGCTAGCACACTGAAAGGTAAATGTCTACTACTGCTATCACTGCAACTGCTACTAATAGTACTATTACATCTTAGCATCAATGGGAGGATTTAATGAGATTATGTATATCTGGTACTCAGTAGGGGCTTGATAAGTGATAGCTATCAAACTAAGCTCAATGTCACTAGAAAGGGTGGTCCATTAAGCTTATGGACAACATTGTCTGTCTCACAAGGTTGTTAAGTATAGGACCTTCACACACACGAATCTGATGCTCTGTTATCATCGCCACAATAGTCAATACTCTTTGAGCACATTATGTGTGTTGAGTATTTCACATGTTATTACCTCATTTCATCCTGATGCCAATCTTAAAGTAGGTAGTAGTATTATTCCCATTTTACAGTTGAGGAAAATAAGGTATAAAGAGTTTAAGATTCAGTTTAAAACATAAATAGTCTTCCCCCAGTGCCTATGCATCAAACCACTGTGCTATGCTGTGTTCATTGTCGGTACTTGGAGTTCATCCCCACGGATCATTTGTTAAGCATGGACCCCACGCAAAGAAGAGAGAAGGACCTTCTCATGGCCAGAGCAGTACGGAAAGAAGGACAGATCTTCAGCAACGAGGTCCAGAAGATGCCTATGACTTACCTGAATTCTGAATCTTGACAATAGATATCAACCCAGTGCTGTATACAAGACTCTTGCCAAGTTTAAATTGGCTATAAACTTTTCAATCTCAATGTAAACCCTCCTCCATCATTCCTTTTTTTTTTTAATACAATTCATTTGAAAACTCGGCCAAATGAACCCTTCTGCACTTTTGGTGTGGTTTACTTTGTTCTGAAAGAAGAATATGTGATGAGAAAGCCACAAAAGTTATTACCAGAAGTAATAAGAAGTAAAAGATAATTACAAATTTATATTAAGTCTCTCTGATCCATATTTTATTAGTAGCTCAATTGCATAAATCAGAGGTGGAGTGATTACCAGGAGTGTCTCTCATATTCTCAGGCCTCAGATTTTAACTTTGAGTCTGAAAAGCTTTTCAATTCTGAAAAAATGCAAATGGTCACCTCAATGAATTATTTCAGTAGTCAAATATGGATTGTGCAGATTTCATGTGTTTTAATGAAGTGGCAGAACTGCGCTCTGATAAAATTTCATGGCGTATTTGATCTTCCAACGATTAGTTATGGCCGTTTTCCTAAATGCTTTAGGGAAAGTCACTGTGGAGACAGAGTGGTCTCAAGTGTTGTGTAGAACTGTCCACGCAGCTCCACATTTCTGTAATTTCTTATCTGGAGGTGAAAGCTACAAAATGCTTAAGCTTGAAGGGACCTGTATACCTTATTGATGAAAAAGTCCACTTTAGAGATGCGTAGTGGTTTTCTGAAGTCATTCAGTCACAGAGTCTCATTGATTGACTGATTGATTGATTCACAAATATGATTGTCTACCACATACCAGGCACTTGTCCTATGTCCTAGGGATCAATATTGAACAAAACAGACCTGATTGCCTGACTTCATGGAAATTGATGACTAGTAGGGGATATCGAAGACAAGCAAATTATCATGCTATTAACATACGGAATTTATGTGATGAGTCCTAAGACTAAAGAGTACTGGAGTAATGTATGCAGATACCTGAACCCGGAGAATGAAGAGAGGCGTTTAAACTGAATTCCAGAGCTATACCATCCAATATGGCAACCACTAGCCACATGTGGGCATTTAAACTTATTTAAGTGAAATAATATTTTAAATTCAGGTCCTCAGTGGCATTAGCCACATTTCAAGTGCTCAGTAGCCACCTGTGGCTACCAGCTGCTCCAGTGAACTAGGCAGATCTAGAACATTCCCATCATCACAGAAAGTTCTGAAGAATAAAGGTGATTTAACCACAGGAGGCAGGAGATGGCTGTTCTAGGATGAGGGACTATTTCACGTGACATTCCTGTGGGGACAAGGCGTGTGGTTCACTTGGGATCTCAGGGAAGGGTGCATGTACCAAGGAGCCTTGTGGCTCAGCACAAGGATGGAGAGGGGAGCATGAGCCAGGACTTGCAAAGTCTTGTAGAGGTGGGGCCAAGGTGTTCTTCTAAGAGCAATAGGAACAGTTGCATGGCTCTAGGCAGTAGATAGTATTTGGTTTTGAAAACATTCTCTTTGTTTACAATGAGAAGAAAGGATTGCAGGAGGCATGCTGTGATAGCTGATAGTCGCTAAATAAATAAAGGGCAAATGTTGACTAAATGGCTTACATGAACGGATGCTCTAAAGTGAATTATGTAGGCCTCAATCCAATCGCATGGCCGTTTTAATCAACATTGTCATTCATCTTATGTGTATTGTGTGTTCACCATAATGAAAATACTCCTAGAACATTAATATCATATGTACTAAAGTACTTGGTAGAGGTGGGACTTTACATATTTGGAGAACCAATTATTAAAAGGTGAGGTATACTCTTTTTCTAGTGGCAGAGGCCTCAATTCTCCTTTGGAACATCCCTTCCTTATAATTTGAAAAATAGTAGACTGAGTTCTTTCATTTCAAATGAAAAACGGGCACTGAGATGTTGTTCTGGAATGTGTGGACTCAATTCTATAGGTATTGCCACTTGGAGGTTTATAGGAAAGTGTTAGAACAATATGCCAAGACCATGGGGACGTTCTGAGAGGATACTGATAAAGAATTTGCCAATTTGCCACCAAGACTGGGGGGCAGATGAGGACAAAGGTCCCCATAGGTAAAATTCATATCAGAGAAAAGGGAATTTGAAATGTTGACTTTGACCTTTCTTAACCTAAGCCTAAGCTACTGGAAAGGAGGGCTGTTTTTGGAGACAGTATGTGGATGATACTAAAACTCTTTCAGACCCTGTGTCTTAGGAGGAAATAGCTCTATATAACTAAACAGAAGGAACAAATGAA
This sequence comes from Avahi laniger, assembly GCA_963575035.1. NCBI lineage: Eukaryota > Metazoa > Chordata > Mammalia > Primates > Indriidae > Avahi > Avahi laniger. The sequence continues at coordinate 47,308 of CAUYSK010066907.1, forward strand.
TAAGAGTTAAGTTTTGGGGACGTAGGCCATCTTTGGCAAGGCTTATTCATGGCCATACAAAGAACTATGAGAAAGGAGGCTCCTCCTTCACACCTCGAAGAACTACGATGAGGAGCAAGCCCAGTGCTAACAGCTGCAAGGAGCAGAGCAGAGTTTCATCACCGGCAGTGGTTCTCGGGTAACAGTTGCCCATAGCCTTGGGCTTTGGTTGTCTGGACTGTCCAACTATGCAAGCTGGTTCCACACAGCTTGTCCACAAGATGGACCCTTCAAACTGGATAAATCCTTGTAGGATTCCAGAAGAGAGAAAAAAACTAGACTTTCTTCTCATTAACTATGTGGAAGTTTGAGTATTAAATAACATACAGCCTTGGGACATACAGATAACACATATATTTGTAGAGCATGTTGCAATTTATGAAATTATACATAATTTATCTTATACAAATTTTACAACAACTCAATGAAATCAGTGTGAGAGATTGGAATTCCATTTTCCACGTGTCAAATGCTGAGCTCCTTGTGACAGGGAGGAGACACAGATGTGCAGAAGGAGGCCTCTAGTGTGCTCCTGGGCTAGCCAGGAAGACCCAGGAGACAAGTGCAACCTGGGCCGGTGTGTGCTGAGGGCAATGGAGGAGCTGCACGCAGATCTCTCGGTCTTTGGAGGAGGACAGACAAATTCTGGCTGAAAGAATCAGGAAAATCACATCCAGCCTAACCTAGCTCCACTGAGCTAACACTTACGCTAAAGCATGCTCTGAGAACTAAGTGAACACTGCTCCCCAGTTTGAATTCTCTCCATTCCTGGAGCCAGTTTTGAACCACTTGTCACAAAGCTCCTCTCTTCTCAGGAACGGATTAAATTTGCTGCCCATTCTTCCATATGGTCCCTGAGCTGAATCGGAATTGTGCCCTGTGATGCTTCTGCTATGGCCTTCACCTCCCTCATCAAAGTCAAGTTATTCTCTAACCCCAGCAGGATTCTTCAGGCTGTCTCAGGCAACATCTGTCCCCAGATCTAAAGTCCACTACCCAAGATAACTTTCCTCCTTGCTTCTTCGCTCTGCCCACCCTTCTCTGTTTCCACCTTCAGGGCAGAAGAGGCTTGGACGATGTTTAAGTTGGGACTTGAAAGTCATTTACATTTTAGGTAAGTAGAGATCTGGCTCAGCACGTTTATTGTCACGCAGGTTTATACTTGTGTACCATGCCATGCAGCACAGCAGGCTGAGGAACCAAGGGGTTCTCCTTTAAGGGATTTACAGTCTGGGGTGGCAATTTCCATAATCTATTAATTAATTCATCCATTCATTCAATCAACAACAACAAAAATATTGAATTTCTACTACGTACTAGGCATACTGTGCTGGGTATAGAAATTATAATTCTGAGTGAGCCAGATAGGAAGTTTCATGGAGTTCGTAAACTACCAGGAAAGACAACATATTGATTAATGGCAATTGTGACAAATAATAAGAAAATCAGATCTAGTGGGCCTGGGAGGTGCGGGTGTTCCAGCATGAGAGGGCTGGCTGAGAAGAAGTTGTGTTCATGCAGCCCTGAGAAAAGGTAGGCGTGACCCACGTGGAGGGGCAGGGTGGGGGTGAGGAGGAATTACTTCAGGCAGAGGGACCTGTGTGCACAGATTGGAGACGGAACTGTCAAGGCTCAACGGGCTGGGCTACACTAGCTCCTGAGGCTGGAACGTGGAGAAAACAGAACCAAGAGGAGACTGGACTGTCCTGAGGCTGGGGAGGAAAGTCAAGTGGACATCACCGGACAGCAGGACTTTGGATTGGATCTTACAGGTGACAGGCAACTAATGAAACATTTTCATCAGGAGAACGCTATGGTCAACTCTGAATGTTAAAAATCATTCTGGCATCAGTGAGACACTGGAAGAGAGAAGGTCACTGACTTCAGGGTGACTGGTTAGGAAATGCTCTGGGACTTCGGTGGGAGATGGCAGTGGCTTAGAGCAAAGTGATGGTGGTGAAGATGGTGTGGAAGGGAGGCTGTCAGACTTCTAGAAGAAATTCTAGGGGCCCTTAGTGAAGAAGTGCGTACTCCCACTTTCAGATAAGCCAAATGTTCTGTGTTTCTGCCAACTTTTCACCTTGGAATTAGACACTGTGTTGCAGAAATATACTGATGCTTTATTTATTCCCGGAAAGTGACAATTCAGAACCTGCTGACCAAAGGGAAATAAAGGAAAGGGAACTTCAAGCGCTTGAGAGGAAGGGGATGTTCAAGGCGGTGAAGTGCGTATTGAAAACCCAGGAAGGGGAACCGGGAGGGGAACCTGAAAGAGCAATAAAGCTTTATGACGCTTTTCTCTCCCATGTTTCATCCATCAAACAGGCCCTCCTTACCCCAGGACCAAAGCAAAACGACTTCTGTAGATGCTCTTTATAAAGACAGTCCCAAACATTTCCCTTTGGAAAAAAAGCTACCTAATGTAAATCTGCAGTTAGGAGGATGAGCGTATGCTGGCTTCTTCCAGGGTGTGTGTGTGTGTGCGTGCACACGCGCACTCACACACAGGCAGATCCAACAGTTTGTACAGAACTTGAGAATAACTTCTGTTATTTTTTTGTTTATCTGACATGACAGCGTTTCCATAGCAGTGTGAACTTGTGTTTTTGAGAGGCTATTTTGATGGGGCTTTGGCAAGCAATGTGAAATCATTAATTGCACGTCAATCTGGCTTCTTTGGCACCTGCTTTTTATAAAGGACACTCTAGGGAGATTGGATTGGTGGGCCTTGGAATGAAATCATTGGATCCCATCAGACATCATACATCTGTGACGGAAACGCATCCTGCCCTCCTTTCAGTATTTGTACCTTGGCTTCCTCTCTCTTCCCCGCCACCCATCCCAGGCCACAGAACAACTGGAGGTACAGGCAGAAAACATTTACTTTTTTGGCCCCAAATTTGGGAAATAAAAGTGCTTGTGGGGCTTGTTATTGTTTACATTTTATCATTTTAACTGTCTTTGTTAAGGCCATTTTTTCCCAGCTCATCTGGTCTAAAGTCCTCACTTAGTTGCCAGAAAAAGGTCACTTCGAACCTTCACAGTCCTTTTATGTCACTGCATCAAGTCAGATTGGCTTCTTTATTAACCCTTTCTTGTGAGCTTAATCAAGGCATGCTCTTAATTAGAGCTGAGAATATTAAAAAATGATTAGGCAAATGTCTGTTTCATGTGATTAACCTTACCAAAATGCAGAAAATTCGTCTGCTTCTGTATTCTGTTACTATTTTCTATTCAAAGCAAAAAGCAACCCTATTACTCCAAAGGTTTTGGTTGCAAGGGGAAGAAATCCAACTTGAATGACTTCAAATGTGAAAAGGATATATGGGCTCCGTTGTGGCAAAATCTAGATACGGACGTGGCTTTGTGCATGAGTGGGCAAAGACATTGTAAAAAAATTTTCATCTCCATCTCCCTGTTTCTTATCTGTCCTTTACTTGGCATCATTCTCTAATACTGATGACAAAGAAAATTACCATCCAATGGCCTCAAATTCTACCCTTTCAAGTGCCTGACTCTGAAGGGAAAGGTAGGGTCTGTTTTCTTCTGCCTCTGAATATAAAACTCTAGTGGAACAACTCTGACTGGCTTTGCTTGGGTGACACTCATCTCCACATCAACCACCATGACCAAAAGGATGGGGCATATGGTTGGCTAGGCTGGGGTCACACGCCCATTCCTGGGACCTGGAGGAAGGTATTATGATGAACATCGTCCCTGCCAGCCACAAGATTGAAGTGGAGTGGGAGGAGCTTTTCAATGGTCAGGCATGTGCTTGCATGTAAAAATGAGATGTCTATCATGCTAAGCAACCTCAATTTTATCCAAGGAGCCCCCTCTATTTTAAAATTAAAAGATATCCACACCAAGCTGAGCATTAAAATTGCCAAGGAAGCTTTAAAATACAGATTCCCAGGACCCCATTCTTAGGGTATGTAATTCAGTGGGTCTGGGCTTATCACATTTTTAATGCTTCCTGAGTTATCCTGACAAAGAGCTTACTTTGGTAACCACCCGTGGTAACAGGTTGTAGTAGGAAGAGAAGGTGTAGAATCTTGAAAGAAAGATTCAATTGAGCTAATTATTCTTTCATAATGCAATGCTTAATTGTACTTTAATTCTTCAGAAATCATAGTCTATTTTTGGTAGATGTTATCCGATTTTTTCCTATGTTGACTGAGAAGTAGGAGGGGAATTAGGCTTGAGGATAAAAGCCGGAGCCCTGTCTGGAGGAGCATACGGGGAAGAAGAGCCACAGGAGTGAAAGGTAAGGATGTGTTGTGCAGATGCACGTTACTTCATCACCCAGCATCAGAACCCCCTTCTATGTTTGGGGAGGTACACATCTTTTGAGTCTTGGTGAGGGGGAGAATGACCTCATACTTTATAAGCTGAAAATGTCAGAAGCACATTTTTCCAGCCTCCCTTGTGGCTATGGTGTAGATGCAGGTCTCACCAATAAGATGCACTTGAGAGATTGTGACATTCTCCAGCAAGGCCTGTGGTCGAGGGCAGAGCAAGCCATCGTAAGTTGCAGCAGAAGAATCCGGAGATGGTTTGGGTGCTTCTCTGAGACAGAAGGCACTGTTTGAGGCTGGGGATTTGGCATGATTCCAAACATTCTGATTGGCTGGTGGGTTTGACTGGGAGCGTATGGGCAGTTGTGGTTGTTTGCTGTTAGCTTACGCTATTTCCCACTCGGATCATCCTAGTCCTCAACAACTTTCTATTAAAGCTTTAAGGTATCTGAGTTATTGCAAAATGTAGAGCTCAAATGGGACCTAGGAAAGTTATTACAAAGAAACTTCTCTATTACAGGTATCCTGAAGTACTCCTTAAAAGTAAAACCAAGTCCTAAAGAGGTTGCAAAACGGCAGTCCTAGAGCAATATGTAGCCTACAGTCATGTTTTGGGTCATCCACAAAATTTTTTTTGAACTAGCTGCTAACATCTAAAAGGGGGACTCATCAAAAAATCTGAATTTATCTTCCTATTGAAAAGTCCAACATCTGGCATTACTAGATTTGCACTGTGCAAGTTTAACAGCATCTGCCTGCTGCAGTGAGACATAGCCGTTCCACCTTTTCATGGTGATCTTCCGCTGGTCACCTGTTTAGCCTCAGTATCCATCTGGACTCTTATCTGCAAGTAACAAAAGCTGACTCTGACAACTTTCAGTAGAAAAGGGATTTACTAAAGTATATTCTGTGGTTATCAGAATATCTTAGAGGATTGGAGAACCGGGTTGCAGGTGCTGTAGCCAGGAACAACCCCAGGGCTCCTGCTGTAACAGTGGGACCGCCAAGGCAGGATGGTTTGGCAGATGAGCCCCCAGGGCCTGCTGCACCTGCATCACCTGCTCTGGATGCATGACCAGACCACTGAAGCTACTGCCACCTTCCCTAGAAGGGGATATGTGAGATTCCTGCACCCTCTCAGACTTCTAATTCAACCTCTAGAGTGGCTGTGTCTAATTTTCAGAGCTTAGGTCACATACTTGCCTTCTAGTGGCAAACGAAGCTGGAAAACAAGTATCTGGTACTTTAAGCTTCTTTGTTTGATAAGGAGGAAGCGTCCCCAGCCACAGAGAGGGGTTTCTCATATTGGACAACCACAAGAACAGCAAGTATCCACCACAGCCCCAAAGGCACTTGAGTTTGCTACCTTCATCTAGTACACACTAAGTCCTAATTAAATATTTGTTGAATGGAGTATAAGACGAGGAACTTTAGGCAAAAGCAATAATGGGAAGAGGGGTGGAAAAAAAGAAGAAAAGCGTAGGAATCAAGGAAAGGCAAAAGGGAGAAAATATGAAATAAAGCCACAAAGGGGAACAATTCAAAGTGTCTCATGCCTTAAAAAGCTTTTGCTCCAAAGTGCAGTTTCAGTCATTGCACTTTTATTCTCTCTTTTGCCTTATAAAGACAAAATACATTCAAAACCCTATAAAATTCTTTTTTTTTTTTTGCGATCAGGAGATATCAGATCCAGCCCAGAAGTGGTTCAGCTCAGTCAATCGCCAAAACGCCAGCTGCCTAAGTGATGAGTTGGTGCATCCAAGAGGAGGCTGTTTAGCCAATAGACAGATGGCCAAGAAAGTCAAGTTAGTTGGTCTATTGTTTGTCATTCGGGGGGCTCACAGCCAGCTGAAATAGCGAGATGCCAACGGATTCACAAGCCATGGCCCACCATGTTGGATTTGCATCTGGAATTCCACCGGCACCCACCTAGCAACAAAGACCAAGAGGGCAGATTTTGCCTCACTGAGCCCACGACTTAGTGAAGAAGAGCTAATCTCTTAACCCCAGTGGTAGATAAGAAAGTGGCTGAGCTGGCAGTTTGGTCAACAGTAAGATACTTATAACCCAGCATGAGGAATGTGAAAACAAACAACAGCTGTGAAAATGGGCACCCAGGGAAAGGAAGGGCTACTTACAGCACTTTTCCAGAAGCATATTAAATTTCTAATTAAAGAAGGATGGTTTATTACACATCATAAATAATTAGTGAGAATTAGAGAAAACATAAGTTAATTTTTGAAACTATCTAGTGTTATAATTGGAAATACACTCGAAAGAGGTAGCCAAAGTTAGAAATTATGCCGTTATCACTTTATTCATTACTTCAGCAAACACTGACTATCCTGTACTATGTGCCAGGAACTATTTTGAGGAATCATTTGTGGTGAGCAAAAATCGGCCACCTCTGCCCTCACAGAGCTTCCACTGCAGCCGAGGATTCTTTCCGTTAAATAACAAGACAAATAATATGGCAGCTCTGTAAGCACTGTGAATGAAAGGCATATAAAACTACAAGAAGGTCATGGGAGGATTTTACTACTTATCATCTAACTATGTATATATTTTTAATATCATCTAATTATGTATATATTTTTAATATATATGATACATGGGTGTGTTATATGTACATATATTCTTCCACTTTGGTTGATGAACAATAGCTTTTACCAAAAACTCTGTGATTTGAATCCTGTCTTCTTACTCTGCCAAAACTTTAATTCTCACTTGATCACTACTGACATTAATAATTCTGGAAATATACTCGGTTTCTCCTTTGAGTTTGGTGTCATCAACTGACAAAAATGCAAGGGGCTTCTCGTATGTTCTAGTAGTTGTGAACATATGACAAGCTTCTTGCATTTTTGTTTCTACTTTTTGGTGTGGTCCAAGTTCGAAAGACCTTTGGATGTGGAGACAGGTGTCCTACCATTGGATTTAGCCTTGTTACTTGGCAGTGGGCCCCCAGACGCTCCACCTCCTCATCTGTAAAATGGGAGTGTAAGCTCTACCTCTCCCGTGAGTGGTGCAATTAAATGGGAGAAAATATCAGCGATTGAGGTTTCCCCAAACAGAAGACAAAAAAATGGAATTTCATTGTATTCCAGGGTTAGATTCTAAAGTTAGTGCACCAGGGAAAAATTGCCTGGAGTCCAATTTACCCTTGAAAATCCTTTTGAAATTTTTGCCTTGGTGTCTGACATACCCGCTCTCAGCTCACCACAGCCAGTTTTTCTCGTAGCGTCAAAACAGATCACCGTTTCTTCAGCTGAACATGAGATGAAGTGGTTGGCTTGCTTTTAGTGGCCTTGTTGTAGGAAAATACTTCTTTTTAAACGCTAGAATCACACTCACTGCTGCAAGATGCTCAGATTTGGGATGCAGTGGGAATTTAGATGATCGGCTGCAGCAGCAGATTCACACTCCCCATCTCCTGCTCACTGAGGACATACGCTCACCGAGCGCAGGGGTGAGGAGAGTTGCCTGCTGGACTGAAGCCGTTTCTCTCTCCTCCCCCCAAACCACACGGCATTAAAGTCGGAAAAGTTAAAAGTGTGTAGGACCCTCCATCTGCCAAATAAATAGTTGGAATACCAGCTCCTGAGAGACCTCAGTTGGCTCTAAGTATTCCTGGGTATTTATTGTAACAACTGCCATGCTTTTCTCCAGCCCCTGCCTGGCTTTCTGGATACCTTTGTTGCTGTGATGACTGTTTCTGACCAGCTGTTCTTGACTTTCTATATAATTTCCTTTATGGAGAATCCATCTATTTCTGCTCGATATTTCTTTCAGACAGAACACAATGATTAAGAGAATAGAGAAGAAAGAAAAAAAATTAAACTTTTTATCCATCCCCTCTAGGGAGCTCACCAATGGGCCTGGTGCCTTAGTTTCATTTAAGAACTTCAGCTATGCAGAATTAAAAGCACAGCTATAATGCTCGCCCTGCAAATGCAGCCTTGATTATTGTCTGGGCATCTAAACCTTGATTGTCACCCACACGTGGGTACATTTGTTCTCCCCCATGATAGTGTCTGTGAGGTTAAGTTGTAGCCATTGCTTCCCAACAGTTAATGGGCCTTGATTTGGGGCCCTGCTGTAGGATGCTCACCTGTAGTCATTGGTAGATTCCATAAATCAGTGATAATAATTAATAGCCCTCATTGAGCCCTTCTTATGTGCCAGGCACTGTGCTGAGTGCTCAGCTTACATTTCCCCATTTGATTCTCACAACAACCTGTGGACTGAATATTATTTGTATAATTGCAGCTTTCTTTGCTGAAGGAAGGTTTGTCACTTGCCCCCGGGTCATAAAGCTAGCAGGAGGCAGAGCTGACCCTAAGTACCTGGTTTTTGACCATAGGGCTCATCAGCCTGACTACAGATGGATTCTTCATAGACATATTCGGTAGGTAGCTAGGACCTCTGGCTCTTCTAGGGACATAGCTGCCCTGCTTTGGTGCTCCCTTGAGCAACTGCCCCACCTGGGAAGAAGGATAGGATGGGCACTCTGCTTTGGTGTTGCCCCACCCTTAATCCTATCTCCAGCGACTGTTACACGTGGAGAAGGAGGGAACGGTTTACCAATCTGGGAATTCCCCAGCCCAGGCATAATAGAATAACCTAGGGCTAATTATTATGTCATTAGCTTAAATCTACATTGTGGTTCATTCCCTCCCCACCCCGACCCCCAGCTTTTAGAGAAGGAACTGATGTACATAGATACAACTTTAAGAGCACCTGTTAATCATTTGATGACATCCCATACCTCCCGAAAGTCCTTCCCCAGAACAGTCCTTCCCCTGCCAATAAAAGGAAACAACTTGAGAATTCCCAGAGAGAGAGAGTTAGTTAGTCAGTCGTGGAGACAGAGTTGTTTCATTTCACAATAAAAAGGTACTTGTGGGAAACTGCTTCTTGCTTGTGGTCACTCTGTAGCACCAGCCCTGCTTGTGATTTTTTCCAAACAAGGAGCCAAAGGATTAGGATAACAGTCCACCAAGAGGCTGTACCTGTCACTTTGGTGTGTCTGGTCATTTTTTGGCCAAGAGCACATGAAGAACTGAGAGCAGATTGCCACCCTGACAGATCTATCACAGCAGTGGCAGCTACAAAGTCAAAGCATCATCTGCTTCAGATTCCCGGGAGTGCTAGTTAATAAAACAAATTCCCATTCCATAGACAGAGCCATCATTTCAGAGTAGAGGCAGAGAGTTTGTTTGGTAATAAACCTATCAGCTGACTCTTACAAGCAAGAGCCAGTGGTTTGGACCCCACATTCAGACCCTTCTTTTCTATGCAATAGAGACAAAGAGTGTACAGGTGTATAGCATGCCCCCAGCACCGAGCTAGGGCTTTCCTGAATGCTAACACATGACATAAAAAGCCAAGGTGAATCCAAAATGTAATCAGAAATTTTTATACTATTCATGAACTTTACCAGTTGCAATGTAATTTTTTTTCTTAAAAGTAATGCTGAGGCTTTTTATATATGTCTTAGCATCTTCTTAAACTTGGAGTGAATGGTTTTTTATAATTGGATCAATATAACAAAAGAAGGAAAATTGCTGTTCAACCAAAGCCACTTATGAGAAAGGACATTAGTTTCTTTCCTCTCTAAATTTTAATTAAGTTTAAATTATGGAGAAAAAATTTTAATGTAATAGATGCATGTGAATCACAATGTAACATATGATTGCTCCGACTATTCAAATAATAAAGAAACATCTGAAGTAAAATTAATAGTTTCCTTTCCTTCTCTTCCATTCCTTAAAGTTTGACAATTTGCTATCTAGCTTTTCATATTTTTTCTTCTGCTTATCGGAACATATACATATCTATACACACTTGCAGGGTATTAACGCAGAATCACACAATGCAAATAAACCTGTATCTTGCTCTATTTCATTTCACCGCATATTTCTTGTCTCACCTTTCTAGGATTTTTTCATTTCTCCACCCTCCCGCTCCAATTTTCCATATACTTCATTGCTGGAGAATCAGTTGTGTGTGCAATGTAATTCTGCTTTTCTAGCCAAGCTGATGAATCCAGGGTTGGGCATCTGAACCCAGATGTGGCAATGCATCTTTTCTCTGGGATGTTGGGACATCCTCTGTGTGGATGGCTGTGCTATGTATGAAATTTGGGAGTGTCAGTTGCCATTTTTCCTCATGTGAGCCTCAGAAAAAGGTAGATTGTAATGAGTCAAAGAATAATGCAGATGTGCCAAGGAGAAAGAGAGAGAAACAGAGAGAGAGAGAGAGAGAGAGAGAGAGGCATAGGCAACATTTTGGGTCATCCCCAAGGTTTCACTACAGACTCAAGGCTCAACTCTGCCCTTGGACCCTGTGAGATGTGGTCCTTCCAATAAATGCCCTCGGGTTTCATTGGCCTTCATTCTTAGTTACTAAGGGCAGACTAAACATTTCAAGCCATCCAAAATTTCTGAAAACATTTTTCTTTTCGTATCATACTTATTTATAGTGATTAAATGTTACATTCTTTCCCCTATAAGAAATAAGAGCACAGATAAGCTACTTTTTTCAGTAAACTTTAATTTAATTAATTTATGCATACCTACTCTTAGCTAAGTTCTATGCTTCCAAAGAGTTAATAATCCATGGAAGACACAACAAATAAATCAGCAACTTAAAAAAAAAACTGTGATAAATGTAATGACTGAGACAAGCACAGATATTATGGTAAGACCAAAAAGGGGCACCAAAATCTGTCAAGAAGCCTCACTGCTGGCTGACATCTTAGACATGTACCTTGTTGGCCAATGCGGTGATTGGAAGAAACTATCTGGAGGAACCAACTCAAACAATTTTCAGATTCTAAAACCAATATAAACAAAAGGCCTTTTAATCATCCATTTAGTTTTTCCCACAATGCCATCTTCATGCAAAACAAGTCCATAATTTGACTGTCTCCAAAAGGAGCCAGGAAGATTTACACAACATGGTTCTGGAACTTTCCAAAATATATGTAAGTACTAACATATCAGTTGTTCCAAAGACTTTGTCTTCTTAAGCTGCTTACTATCCCTCGAAGAAGAGCATTTATTGGGTTGATAACCATCATGATAGAGCAAAGAAAGGGCAGTTAAGCGACTCAGTGGACCTTTGCGTGATGCAAGCCTCACTGCTCACTCTCCTTCGATTTCCCACCTTCTGCACGACTGGCCTGTGGCTGTCTCCGCTACACCATGCATGGGGCCTTCTTTTGTTCAACCACAGACGGGGCCCTTAGAGCTGAACACCTTGTGTGTCTGTCTCTGCCTTCTTAGACACATTTTCTTCAGAATCAGAAAATTGCTCATGGATCTTTGCTGTCTTGAACTTGCTTGAAACTTGGTTTCTCTAAGGGATGGCTGGACAAGCACTCATTGAATTTCCTGACCTCAGAAATATTGCTTTCCTATGCAAGGCCCGTTTAGATTCTAATTTACTTTAAAGTGGAGCTCAACTGCAGAGAAGGGAAATGCATTCTTGCCTTATCTCTCAAGGTCTAACAACAACAACAAAATCCTGGGCGTCAAGTATAATATGGGAATATCCGAGAAGGGAAATATTTGGGTCACAGCTAAGTCTTCTAATAGCACCTTCTCAATTGGAAAAAAAAAGAAAAGAAAAGGAAAAAAGAAACAGAGCTGTGCTGTGACTGGAGAGAAACTTGGTCCAGACCCTGTTTCTTTTCTCCTGCGGATACTGGTGCTGGAGTAAGGGGGGGGGAGCAGGGATGCCTCCTTCTCTAAAATGTGGGGAAAGCATTTTCCATAGGCAGGAGATTGATTTGTTAATGTCTTTTGGCAGCAGATCCATGGCCTTTTGTGGTATGATTTCTGGGACGATGTTCTAATGAAGATTATGGATGACAAGGAGCAGTAAGTTACTAAAACTAGCTTAAGTGAAATGGGTTTCATTGCAAGGATATAGGAGGATCCCCAAAAACCCAATGTTAGGAAAAGGTATTGCTAGACCTCTTGTGAGTAGGAATTCGGATTGACTATTCACTGCCTCTGTGTCTCAGAAGTACTCGGTGTTCCAGAATTGGCTTCTGTCTCCAAACATGGTCAGTCCTCTCGTTTCTTTCAACCCCTTCTTCTGCTTCTGCTTGCAGGTGACTCCAGGCCATATCCAGTTGGGGAGACTACAAACTTCGCCTCTGCAGCACCTAGTGCTTACGGGAAGCCATCTCTACATCCTATCCAGATTCCAGAGAGAGAAAATCTGGCAGCTTCAACTCATCTGGCCAACCTGTCATCTGTCAAGAGGTCTAACTGCTCGCTGATGTCTTAAACATGTACCTTGCTGGCCAATGCAGTGATTGGAAGAAACTATCTAGAGGAACTGTCTCAAACAATTTTCAAATTCTGAAACCAATTTAAAAAAATGTTTTTTGATCACCAATGTAGTTTTCCCCACAATACCATCTTCGTACAAAACAAGTCTGTAATTTGGCTTCATACAATACAAGTCACGGACTCCTGGTATCAAATAGATTGACAGCCCTCGAACCCAGGAGGCTATCCCTGTTCAATCAACTGTTGTGGCAAAAAGAGACAGGATTCTTTGATTAACAATATCAGATAGCTAGTTTCTCCTAGCAGGAGTCCACAGAAAATGTTGTGTTCCACATCTTCAAGAACACCTTGAATAGCAGAACATCCTGTAGTAAGGAACCAAGACTTTCATCTCCAATTACCCAGGAGGCTTGGAATTTAAATATTATCGAGAGAGACTCATTTAAACCAGTTTATTCTATAAGGTGAATGATATATTACATTTTATCTGGAAGCATTCAGTCATTCCCTAATCAATTATTGAGTCCCTAATATGGTTACTTGCTAGATTTTGGGACTACAAATGAATACTTTTTTGGTGATGGAAAGAGGAGGAAAGGAAGAAGTTTTTAAAATCTGAGTTCTTGCAGGAAGGAAGTGCCCGAAGAAGAAAAGGATGCAGAGAGAATACATTGGGGTGGGTGGGAAAGATAGTGTATTTCACGTTTAACAACTCTGTAGTCAATAGAGCTTTCCCCCCAGACTCCTCCCAGCCTGAAATTGAACAGCCCAAGTCTTAGGTACTGAACAGCTGTTTGGGACAAGGAAGGCAGAGTGCTTACCCCTACAGGAAAAAAGGAACTAAATTAGATTCAGCACCTGCCCTCAAATGACAGCATCAAATGAGAAGCAATTGCATCTGTCATTCAGGAAGACCGTGGCAAAAGCTGGAAGGGAGTTACGAAATGCAGAGAGGTGAAAAGCTGGACTGGGCCCAGATTGGAGCATCAAAGCTACTTAGCCCCAATGGTGGCGTCCTTAGAAGGCACCAGTTTACCAGTTTGGTTGTAGCTTAGATTTAATGACATTCAACATTGTAACAAATAGCAGGGCACCAGCACCTGCCAATCAGAACTGATATTGCCCCACTGGAGCAGAATCTGAAGGCCTCAATGGCACCAAGCATCAACTCTAGTTTAGAGATTACAGGAAGGCGGAGGCTGGGGAATTACCAACCAGTAGTAGTATCTCCAATTGTAACAATTGGAACTGTGCCAAAAGCAGCGTGGCGCTTATGGCACACTACCCTGCCCTCCTGAAGGAACACGTGAGGGGACAATTCTGGAGACTAGGGTCTGGCTTCTGTTGCGGAGGGCTTGAATGCCACGCTAATGAGGATGCCCTTCACTCAGGAAGCAACAGGGAGTCGCCCATCCCAAGGACATCCCTCAGCAAACATCCCTTCAGTTAAAAACTCATCAATGCAATTTTAGGAGCTCCGAATGCCTGGGGGGAATGCTGTTTTGAGTAGAGATGCGGTGCCTCCCTCCGGAGCTGGAAGTCTAGGAGGAATTCAGGCAGGAAGCGCCATGACCCCAATCATCACAGACGGGAAAGCTCACGAGACCTTAGTCAACCAAGTGCCGCCCTCTCAGAGAGGGTAAGTGACTTGGCCAAGTTCACGCAGCCCGTCACAGACAGGGACAAGCGCCCTTCCCCGTGGTGGCTGCGGAAGAGGACGACAACACTTGCCAATCAGAGGCCAAGATGGCAGTGGGTGTCGCGGGGGAGGGAGGCGCGGCAAAAGGGGCGAAGGATGTTGTATTCTTAGCGGCGGGGTTGGCTCGTTTGTTCAGGTGGCCCTGTTTCAGAGCACTTACTCTGGCTGAGTTAACTCCCTCTCTCACTCTTTTTTTCGCCTTGGGTTGGATTCGCGGTGTGGGTGGGAAGGCGCGCCCCTGCGGCTTCTGGGGCTCTTCTTCCCGGAGCGGAAGGAAGGAATCAGGCACCTCCTCCCCGCCGCCCCACGGGGCTGGGCCGCCCCGAGGCTTCCCTGAGCGCGGCAGGCCCGAGGGCTCGGCGGGGCCGGCTCCCCGCCAGGCGCGGTCTGGACGCCAGCAGGTCCCCGGGCTCCGCGGCGCGCGCGGGTCCGCCGCGGCCCCTCCGTCTCCGCAGCCCGGTCTGGCAGCGCCGCGCTCCGCTCGGAGGGCGCTCGGCCGCAGAGTCCCGCGCTGGGGAGGAGCGAGCGGAGCCGCAGCCCTCTCGGCGGGACCCGACCGACCAGGAGGCGAGCAGGCGCGGAGCTGGGCAAGCGCAGGGCTGTGGGCTCCTCTCTCTGGGCACACGCCCTCCGCGCCGCGCGCTCTCGGGGCCGAGTGGCCTCGGACCTTGGCAGTCAGCAGTGCTGTGCGCCCTGCTTGCTCCACGGTGCGTTAAACGTCAGGAGGGAGCTGCTCAGATGGGGTCACCAGACGCCTTCTCCCTCTTTCCCCGGAGCCCGCGGGTTGAGCAATAAGCCAACCCCAGCCGGACGCTGCACTCCTATAAATAGCGCGCGTGTGCCCGCTCGGCGCTCTCCGGGCTGCGCCGGGAGAGAGAAAGTTGTGCGCAGGGACTGGGGGCGTGAGGAGAGGCAGGAGAGGACCCCGCTGGACGAGCTACCCTGCGCCCTGCGCCCAGTACCCTGGAACTGATCCCGCGAACGTGTGCTTTCGGTGCGGGGCGCCCAGCAAGCTGCTGCCTACCTTCCTATCTCTGAGTGGCACCAGATTTGGGGAATTTTTGACCAAGCGAAAGTGGGAGTCGCTAGCGTCCTGGCCATGAACACAGCCTTGCGTTCTTCTCGGTGCTGGAAACACCGTCTGCCTCTGTAACTCGTTCCTGCCGCAAGCCAGACTCGTACAGGACGGACACTCGCACCACTTGGCACCGCCACGCTTGCGGCTTCTCTTTGCGTTCCCCGTTTTTCCTGTTCTGTGGTTTGTCTGGTGGTGCTTGGGTTTGGGGTGAGAATTTATTATTATTTTTTCCCTCGAGGTGCGAATGAGAGGGTTTGATGACTTTTAGATGTCTAGGAACAAGGGTGGGCACAGGGGCCCCAGGCAGGGCTGATTCTTGGGCGCAGGAGGGTAGGGTAGGGGGTTCTGCATGAGCTCCTTAAAGGACAAAGGTAACAGAGCCAGCGATAGAGCTCGAAGGGAGACTTTGACTTCAAACCACAGAATTGGTGGAAGTGTGCGCGCCGCCGCCGTCGTTCCTGCAACGCTGTCGACCTAGCCACTGGCATCATCCCGAGCTCCGGGATCCCGGGGTAGGCGACGCGGGCGAGCAGAAGCGCCAGCCGGCTGCGGCTGCCCAAGCGGCTTACCATGGGCTCCGGGCGCCGGGCGCTGTCCGTGGTGCCGGCCGTTCTGCTGGTCCTCACGCTGCCGGGGCTGCCCGTCTGGGCGCAGAACGACACGGAGCCCATCGTACTGGAGGGCAAGTGTCTGGTGGTATGCGACTCGAACCCGGCAACAGACTCCAAGGGCTCCTCTTCCTCCCCTCTGGGGATATCGGTCCGGGCGGCCAACTCCAAGGTCGCCTTCTCGGCGGTGCGGAGCACCAACCACGAGCCATCTGAGATGAGCAACAAGACGCGCATCATCTACTTTGATCAGGTCAGACCCGGAGGGACGCGAGGGTGGGCGGTCTCCAGGCACCTCTGACCGACCGAGGCTGCCTATTCAGGCTAAGGCGGTCTGGTTGGGATATTAGAGGGGGTCATTTAAGCACCCACCTCCCCAAATATGTCTTGGGCCTGAAACTTCTAACGTCTACCCCCCGCTCCGCAACCCAACCCGGCACCCGTTCCCTCCTGGCCTCTAAGAGAGGCTGCCGGGGCGGTGGGAGAGAGGCTTGGGAGCGCAGAGGCGGGCAGCAGAGCTCAGGACAAGTTTAACAGCAACAGGTCGGCAGCAGCTGAAGGGAATCTGGTCCCTGGACATCGAGATCTCTTGGCCAGGGCTTGGCTGCCTGGGTCAGACTCCTCTGCCGGTGTCGCCGAGGCTGTTCCTGTGGCACTCTGCCGGACGCGGGATAAACGTTTGGTTTGTTTCTCCCAGATAAAAAAGCTTCTCCCCGAAGAGGGCTCAGGGCCTCCACACTCTCTGCAGAGATCTGGCAGGTGGCCGCAGAGGGCGGGCGGCGGGGGCCGGGGGTCAGATCTCGTCTCTGGGTTCCGCTGCCAGGGTCCCCAAACACATTCCAGGCGCTGCTGCCGCTGCCCTGGAGTAGGCAGAAAGCGGTACTTAGAGAAAAGTTGCGGAGGAGGGGAGGAAAAGGAATTTGGCAACCGCGCTGAGCTCCCGTAGGGAAGCGCTGGGGAGCTGGTTCTCCCTTTCTGGGCTCCTGGCCTTTCAGAGAATTGCAAATTGCTGAGGAAAGACAGACTTTGAGTTTGAGGGTAGGGGGTGAGGGAGGAACTGGTGAAAACTGTGGTTTCTGTTTAGTGACCTGGTGCTCTGTGGTTTGGCATGATGAGAAACCCCAGGATATTGGCTTACCTTTAGGAACGGGTCTTCAGGAAGAAAAGTGACTCGGGAGTTTTAATTTCAACCGCAACAGTACCCAGAGTCTTTTAAAATACTAAATCCACAGTTCACAGTTGCAGGTGAAGTCATGATGTACAGGAGCACAGATTAAGTGTTGTTACAGGATGTGCCAGGGAAAGCATTTCTTTACTTAATTTTTCCTAAGTAATGCACTCTCCAGCTGGCCAAAGACAGAGAATGTCTCTTTGGGGGCTTACTATTTGATAGCCATACTTTTTAAAGAATTAAATAGCCCCGTTTGGCGTTTTGGTGCAGTATTTTCCATCTTGATGGAAATAAAGTCTAGCACCACTCCTGGTTTGTATTTCAGTGCATTAATTAAATGTTCAAATACTGTGGACATTGCACTATTCTCTGTACGAGGTGTTCTTTTCAATGACCTTTCCGTCAATTAGAAGAGGAAAAGGGTTTGTTCTTCTGTTCAGGGAGCCATGCATCTTAGAGACAACAAGACACATTTTAGTTATAAATCTTGATGTGTCTGGATGGTCCAATTACAATGTAGAGTCAACATCCAGCTTTATGTGTCGTCAACACTAAGCAGGCATTTCCATTATTGCTAATGAATTACGCTACTTGTGTCTGAATCAGGAAGTCCCTGCTAAACACCTCAAATTACTTTAGATGTGCTTGGAAAAAAATTTCCCTGTAAAGCCTCTGTTGGGTTATTGCACAGCTGGTGACTTGTTGAAAGACCATCCATCATCAGGTCAGAGAAAAGAAATCTGATGCCTACTTGGAAGATTCTGAAATCTCGGAATAAAATTATACATGTACGTGAATTTTAAGTTAGGTGTTGAGCCTGGTACATCCACCTGCCACTACATTCTGGTGTATTGCTCAGAGGTAATAGTATGTTTTTAGGGAATTATGCAAGAGGCTTGAAAATGTGTTAATATTGGCAAGAATGTAGTCTTTAAAAGACATAGTGGCAGATTGTCATTGGTTTATGGGAGATGTATCTTTTTAAGGATATCTGATTTTTTTCATACTACTTATAGATTTATTTACTGGGGAGAAATGGAAGAAATCCTATATTTTGCCATCCTCACCTGCACACAGTCTCTCTCTCCTTCTCATTGGAAGGGACTTACCTATGTGGCATTGCATATTAGTATAAAAGGTCACTTATTGAAATTTAGAGTTAATTTTATAACCAATAGAATCAGGCTGAACATCTTGGGATACAAAATGCATTGTTGCTTTCTTGGGAAATAGTTCCTAATTTCACTTTTGATCTTTGAACTTAAAACAAAGAGCAGGTAGTTGATAGGAGGGTAATGCATTACCCTGGGAGATACAGGGAAAGGCCATGAATTTCATAGACTATCCTTATTCATGCTCTACTCTTTGGCAGCCCACAAGGACTGACTCATTGCCAGATTATTATAATTAAGGCCTAGATGGCACAGGAGTGAAAAACAAAATGGCCATGGATCTTAGGAGAGGGTTGGCGGAGGCTCAGGGAAGGACCAGACATTGAGATCACTTTGTGTACCAATTGTTCAGTGTCAAGGATTATGTGACACAGTGGAGGGAGTGCCCATGCCTCTGTGTGTCTAGGGATGACTGCAGAGAGTCCATGGATGCTGATTGGCTGGCTTGGAAACGTCACCTCTGGACATTGCAAAGGCTTGTAGAAGGTAGGAATGTAAACACGTGGCAGATGCCTTTTATCCGACTCTCAAGGTAAAGTTAGTATTTATAAGCCCTCAAATGTTACCTAGATGTTTCCAGAGCCATTGGGCCTTGCTGGAAATTGAGTCATGAATACAAAGCAGTTACTTTATTTTTTCTTATGTCATTTAAAAGACATAAGAATCTTCCAACACACAAGTCCATTTTCCAAATTAGCTACGAGGAAAGAAATAGAACTAGATGTTTTATTCTCTATGGGTTCTTAAGCTAGTTTTTGATAAGAAAGAAAGAAAGAAAGAAGAAAAGGAAGGAAGGAAAGAAGAAATAAAAGATGAGAGGAAGGGAGGGAGGAAGCAAACCTATTTTACTTAGAGAAGAAAATATTGTAATAATGTACTGTTTTTTATTATTTTTATTTTTAGATCCTAGTAAATGTGGGTAATTTTTTCACATTGGAGTCTGTCTTTGTAGCACCAAGAAAAGGAATTTACAGTTTCAGTTTTCACGTCATTAAGGTCTACCAGAGCCAAACAATCCAGGTATGTGCTTTTACCCATTCCATCTCTACCCCAAAACCAACTGTGTTCATCTTTAATTGGTTATGTATTTAGGGATTTATCCAAAGATATTTTTTCATTAATAAAATAAACATCCATATTTATTGTTTATTTTCTAAACACTTAATTTCTAATTTTATTCTTTATAACGGCCATTAAGACATGTGACAAAAAGCATGTAGAAAAATAAACAATTGAAGTTATTACCTTAATAACAACCAAACACTTAAAAAGCATGGTTTAGTAAAAATTTGTTGACACAAATCTCTGCATAAGATCATGATTTTATTTAATGCATGTATAGAAATTATTTGAACTTGCAAGAAAAAAACTTGTAAGATTAGCAGAGCTTTACAAGTGTATACTAAATAAAACAAATTTTCTATTATTTTTACAAATTATGAGGTATGGTTAACTATTAAGAATAAATTTATGAAGGAACAACTATTCAACATATTTTTTTCAAAGGATATGCTGAACTTATGCTTCCATTTATCCTCAGTTACTCTGATGCTGGAGAATTCTTACCAATTGCAATTCCACAGTTAGCAATATATTTTGTGTTCCACTTTCTAAGATAATGGGCTTGACTTTATACTCAAAGGCAACAGTGGAGTTAATTCCTGTAATATTCAAGTATGTTAATACCAGATGACACCAATACATGTCTATGGAATTCTAGGATAACTTTTTGTCTTATGCTCAATATTTATATTGTACATTATGTCCATGTGAATGATAGATTACATACTTGTCTACCACATTTACGTGCCCTAGTAAATGGGTAAATTAATCAGCATCAGATTTAAGGTACTAAGTATTACTTTTAATCTAAAAAAATGAATATCTAGTAAACAAACTTACTTCAATGGAAAAGCTTTTTCCAAGCCCCAATATTTAGAAATTATGTAATGTTTGACATAGTGTAATAAAAATTATAATATAGAAAAAAGTTAATATAATTTGGAGTTGATTCTTTGCTAATTATTCATCAATAAAATCTCCAGTGGCAGTGACAATTATTGTTTTTAATACACATTTCTTATCAAGGAAAACAGAAAAAGAAATCAGTGTACACACACACACACACACACACACACACTTTGTTATTTCAAATAATTTTCAGCGCTGTGCATGTTACAGCTGCATAGAAACCTGCAAGGATGTTGGTAGAATCTGGCTGCATCTGGGTTCATCAGGTCAATGCACACAGTGTGTCTTTTCATGAATGCACTGGGAAGCTACAAGCCTGCTTTCTTACCAAAAGATTGTTGTTGGGTGCAAGAGGTAAATAAAGTAGTAAGTTTGATTTGTGTGCCAAGGGTAAGCCAGTTTGCACATGGCTGGGTTACTCCCCATGGATGGTGTTCTTTTGTAGGAATTTAAGGAAATTCCTATGAGAATTTTTTTTTTTTAAAATCCAGCTCAGCAGACATACAAGTTATGGCCCCCACAATTGGCTAATTTGAAAAGAAGGGGATATATACTTGAACATCAGGTATTTTACGCGGTCTGTCATCTTCAACACTGTTTATTATTCCCAGTAGATGTTTTAACTTGAAAGGGAGCTTTTTAGTGATTTCTTTTTTTTCTAGGTTAACCTGATGTTAAATGGAAAACCTGTAATATCTGCCTTTGCTGGGGACAAAGATGTTACTCGTGAAGCTGCCACTAATGGAGTCCTCCTCTACCTAGATAAAGAGGATAAGGTTTACCTAAAACTGGAGAAAGGTAATCTGGTTGGAGGCTGGCAGTATTCCACGTTCTCTGGCTTTCTGGTGTTCCCTCTATAGAATTTGATTTCTCCGTGATGTTTATCCAGGTGAGGGGTGGCCCGCCCCTGAGTTATTGGAAGAACATTTTTTTCATCATTGGATTGATGTCTTTTATTGGTTTCTCATGGGTGAATATGGATTCTCTTTAAGGATTCTAGACCTGTCTGAACCAATGCAGAGTTTCACAGGTTGGTTGTGTGTGTACGTGTTTCAGTATATTTGGATTGGGACTCAAAGCAGATAATACCTATCTATGCTTAAATGTAACAGTCAAAAAGCTGTCTGCAAGTTTCACTCTTACTTTAATTTCCTGGGATTACTGAATTTTTTGCAGATGTGGAATTTTATTTGTTTATTTTTAAAAGACTGGCAACCGGGTCTAAGAATTAGAAAACTCTCAAGTTCTGACTTCAATCAACGGTTAGTGTGATACTGCCAAAGAACTGTATACTGTGTGGATATATCGACTACACTTGTTTTTATTCCTTTGAAATTAGTTCGTTTTGTTCTCTTAAGGTAACTGGGAATTGTTTTTCAGTGACTGGCATTGTGTTTTCTCTACAAATAAGGTAATGAATGGCTTGCCCGCAAATTTACCTTGACTATGATGAGATCATCAACATGATTTCCCTCAAAAAAAATAAAACCCTTCATAGTTGTATTTTAATTATATATGTGAAAGAGTCATATTTTCCAAATGATATTTTCTAATAGGAAAAATAAATCATAAATCTGACAAGGAAAAAGTTGCTCAATCCCCAAACCTTGGCAAAACAGCCCTCCTCCGAGGGAAACCTTATACTTTATTGCTCAACTTTAATTAACATGATTGATAATAACCACTTTATTAAAAACCTAAGGGATTTTTTTTTTCCTTAGACATGACCACTTTATTAACTGGTGGTAGGATGCTGTTGTTTTTAATTATACCTATTTTTCAAACCTTATGTTGTATTTGAAGTATCATCTGGTTTTGCCTTAACTCCTTACATTGTATATATTTATCTGTTTAGCTAATATTGAATTCAAATATCCCATATCTAAATTTAGTGCAATATCTTACTTTGTCTTTTGTATAGGTCATATGAATTCATAAAATTATTTATGTCTCTGTTATAGAATAAAGGTTAATATATGTTAGTTGAATTGTTTTTTCCTTTTGGTTTTGGAAATATATATTCTACATGATTTATTTCCTCTTCCTTCTCCTCTTCCTTTTCTTCCTTCCCTTCTCCTCCTTCCCTCCCTCCCTGTCTCCTTCTCTTCCTTCCTTCCTCTCGTTTCTTTTTTTCTGGAGTTTAAGAAAAGTTTTCTGAATTTTCAGGTAATGTCCTCAGAATCAGTATAGGAAATCTTTACTAGGTTTAATCTGTCCACATTCAGGAGTTGCAAGCTTGCCGAGAGAGAATCAATGAACTTAGTAAACTCTTCTTTCAGAAGGACTTATTGTTAGGAAGTTAAGTTTAAAAAGATCTCCCAAAATATCGCAAGGGTGCTCAATGTGTGAATGAGTGATGGGGAGCATAGAAACCAATATTTCCAAACTGAAGACTTTGGGGAAAAGTTCTGCCCTTTCCTCGACACGAAAAGACAAACAGAAGATCACAGGCTTGTTTTTAAAGGAGGAATTGTTATTGCACCTGCCTTGTCTGGAGATTTGGCAATTTGCTGGTTTATAATCAATTAAGCAATTTTTGGGGGGGGCTGGTTTGTAGCTAGTGGCAGCAAGGAAGGTGTTACAGGGAGACACATGTGGGCACATCTTCCAGTATAATTGTGATTAATCAGCAAGTCAAAATATTCATTCATCGGCAGGAAGACTCTCCTCCTTCCCCAAATACAATGATCTGGAGATGTTGGCAATGGATCCTCAGTGTTTTGCTTGGAAAGTTACCCCCCAGCTGGCTTTCTGTCAAAATCCCTTCCTCCTTTGTGATTTTGTAATATGAAAAAGTATTTCACAGAGAGACTGAATAAAGGAGGCTTTCATCTAAATGTGAGTGGAATCCTCTGTAAATATGCCAGCTCTATCACAGGCTTTCACCTGGTTGTCTGGAGTCAGAGTTTGTCTATGCATCGCAACAGGGGGAATCATACTTTAATAAAAACAATTGGCCCTTCGTATATACAGGTTTCACATCTGTGGATTCAAATGAGGATCGAAAATATCCAGAAAAAAAACTGATAAAAATAACAATGCAGCAATAAAAAATAATACAGATGAAGAAACAATACACGATAACAACTACTTACATAGGATGTACATTGTATTAGGTATTATAAATAATCTAAAGATAAAATTTAAAGGATACAGGAGGATGTGCATGTGTTATACGAAAATACTATGCCATTTTATATAAGGGACTTAAGCATCTGTGGATACAGATTTTGGTATCCACAAGGGGTTTTGGAACCAATCCAAAGGGACAGCTATGTAATATTTGTCATCATTTTGACAAAATGGCTCAAAAGTACTGGAATTACCAATAGACACCTATGATGGAGCAGAGAAAATTAGATGATTATCAAAATAGATCAATGTAGAAATGTTTTTTATAAACATACGTTGGGGCCCACCTTATTTTTCTTGATTTTTCTGAACATAAGAGAATGCTGGCTAATGGCTTGACTTTAATTCTTAAGCTCTAGTGTACATAATGTGAAATGAAAAATCCACTTGAAACTTTCAAGAGAAAGTCTATTTGAAAGGCATTGCTACAAGTAACACTGCAATTTTATGACTTCATTTAAATTTAAATTAAATAATTTCAACATTTGTCCAACAACAACAAAAAAGGCACTGAGGCTGTGGTTTTCAAATGTGGGAGGGAGGGTCCCTGCAACAGTGGATCCCAAGTGGAGGGATGAAGTCAGAGTGAGAGCCTTAGATTAGAAAGTTGTCCATGCAGCAAAAACATCGGTACCCCCCTTAATATTTTGAAATTAAAAAAAAATGAGAGCCTTAGACATTCATCCTAAGCTGGTTCTTGAAAGTAAGAGCCACTCCCAAACATAGTGACTGGGAAGATAAGATTGAAGGGAGAGAACAAAAGCTACAAGGGACAGAATGATTGAGCCAGAAAAGTGTGGGTTTTGGACAGACATTGGACAGAATCCTACAACCTTCATTTGCCAGCTCTGTGACCTTGGGCAGATTTATTCACCTCTTGTCGCTTTAGTAATTTTATTTGGAAACAATAAATAGTTGGTTGTGACCATTAAATAAGACCTGTAAAGTGCACATAATAGGAGCTCAACAAAGGACCTACTATGATCACTAAAATTTAAAGCCTCTAACACGGGGGTGAAGCAGCCAGTAAGGCTGCAGGAAGATACTAAAATTGGCATGAAGAAGGGAAGAAAATTGAGCCTGAGTGCTATAGGCTGAAGAGCAGGAGGCAGTGGGGTCAGAAGGATTTCCAGAAATGGAGCCAGATGCTCCCTGCATATTCTATGGCTTCAAAATAGTTTTCAGAAACTGCTAGGTCCACAAAAATGCTAATTGAACACGGTATTTGCATCAGCCCTGCCTGCATTCATCAATGCCAGCACCAGCCCTTCCTAGATGGTCCCTACCTCCTCTGACTATTCCGTGATCTATTGATCAACAAATGCAAGCAATTGCCTGCAGCAAGCAGTTTCCTCTGGACAGATGCTCGTGAAAACAAAACTGAAGGAAATAAAGAGCTTATACATAGGAGCTCACTGATTCCAATTGCTTTTGGGAGTTCTGTTAGACCCCGATTATCTAATTAAATTTTTGCTTTAATTTTTTTCTTCTTTTTAATTTTTTTTTTTTTAACTTCAGGTTGTTTTCCCCTTTCTGGTTTCTGGCAACTTGGATAGCTGCATGTTTTCTTTTAGCCTCTACTTTTTAGCAAGTTATTGCTTTAAATCTTGAAACAAGCATCTTCCACTAACATCTATTAGATTATCCTTATAATGTGTCATGCACTTTGCAAGGTGCTGAGTTTATGCAAGAGGTAACATCTCCCTTTTTCGGCTCTCCCTAAATATCAAGCAAAGCTTGAATCTTCACAAGGAGCAACAGAGGCCCAAAAGTATGGCTTCACCTTGCCTTCTGACGGAGGTCCTAGGCTTTATTAATCCACCTTCATGATTTAAACTGCCTGTCCATTGGGTATAGCAAGGCTCCCAAATTGGTCAACCTCATGACCATGAGAAGTACTGAAAATAGAGAAAGGCGAAGGCACGTGATAGCTGCTCACGTGCAGAGCCGTGGCGCTAACAGCGCTGGACTCTTGGCCTACACGCTTCCCTTTGGTAGAGAGAGAGTTGGGATTTAAGAAGGTGCCTTCTAAATGGATCGGCTAGTCTCTCTCCTCTGATATAGGACTGCCTTTAATGTCGATTTCAAATATCTTAGAATTAAAATGATTTATTTTTTTTTGGCCACCTCTGGCCTTTCTAACAGAAAACAATTATGAACCTGTGAATTTGGCCCCAAAGTTCTCCCCTGTCAGCTTCTCAAGTCAATGTGCATAAGAATCACCTGGGCATCTTGACGAGATGCAGATCCTAATGCAGTAGGTCTGGGGTGGAAGCTGAGAGCCTGCATTTCTAACAAGCTCCCTAGTGGCTGGACGTCACAAGCTCAGCGAAGGGGACTTCCACCATCATTTCTTAAAGGCTTGTTACCCAAAGTGTGGTCTGAGGCCCAGTAGCATCGACATCGCCCACGGGCTCGTTAGAAGCCCCAGGCAGAGTTGAGATTTACTGAGAGCTACTGGACTGAAGTCTGCATTTTAGCAATATTCTCTGCTGCCCCCTCCGATTCTCAGGCATTGTAAAGTTTACGGAGCTCTGTCTCTAGGTAAAACCCAAAGACCACCTGCATCAGAGTCACCTGTGCTGGGCTTCGGGCAGGCAGCTGCAGTTTAACAAAGTCCCCAGATGATTCTTATAAGCTAAATACATGCAGAGGCAGGGCATTTTCTTTGCAGTGACCCAGGAAGGCAGAGGCTTCTGCTTCCTATCCTGTCTTAACCTCAGTGAGCCGAAGGCAAGTAGCCTGAGGCTTTAATGCAGGTAAGCATGACACTTTGTTCTGTGATGACAAGAGACTCGAGGGAATCTTGCCAGCGTGCACAGAGGAAGGACTGCGGGAAGACTACCTAGAGAAAAGATGTGAGGAACGCTTGCATGAAAACAAAGGTAAGTCACCCACAGAAAGTGGATGCTTTGTGAAGAACGAAAACCCTTAGTCACGTTCCTCATTTCATCAGCGTTTTTCTGAAATGAAGGTGTAGTTACATCTTGCTTTTGTTTGTAATTGAAGTGCTCCTCCTTCAGGGATTGCAATACCTTTATCTAAGGACACTTGGCATTTGGCTTCAGAAGACAGCATTCAGTTGGCTAAAGGGTGCATGCATGCGTGCGCGTATGAGAAAGAGAGAGAGAGAGAAATATATTCTGAAGGATCGATAACACCAGCTATTTCTAGGCAGCCAGTCTGGGTTTAAAATTCATCCAAAGGCAAAAGCCTTTTTTAATATTTTTTTAGTACAGTTGGTGATATTTATAATGAGAAAATACATTGTCATAGGTACTGAGCTAAGAAAGTCTTGGTTTTCCATGCAGTTATCTTTAGAACATAAATTTTGGCTCTCTGACTTTCCGAGAACTGTGGGTTTTGAGGAAATCCTAGAGGACATTGGTCTGGTAGTTCCCAGGGAAGCTGAGGGACTCCTGCAAAACTGCTTTATGCTCACAGTTTGGGGGTAGAAAAGCAAACTTCATCTCTCTCTGTCTCTGTCTCTCTCTCTCTACTGTTTTTCTATTTGTGTCATGTTTCAGCTTTGATGTCAAGATATAATCAATAAGTGGAGGAAAATGTAGGGAAATTAATGCAAGTTGGGTAGCTATTTTAACATTACTTTTTTAAATCTTCAGGACAAGAGGAAAAAAATGGCTTAAAATGACCTGTCCACTTAGTGGAATCATTTTATAGTCTCCTTTCATGGCATTTTAGAGAGAAGAGAAGTGAAAAGGCAAGAAGCAGGTATAGGGCCCACTTTGGGGTGGGAGTATGGTGAGGTCTGTGCACCCAAAGGGGCTAAAACTCATGAAGTTGGAAACAGGTTGTGGTGTGCATGGAAACGACTGTCCAACAACAAGGCTGTGTTGTCCTGGCTAGAGCGTCACCACGTGGGAAAGAGGACTGTTACCATTGGCCAAGGCATTTAAGAAATGTATCTATACTGGATAATTCAGGTCAGAAAATATCTCTAAACCCTTAAGTATGCAACAAAACCTTTTCCTTATACTCTGTAGTCCACTATTTTAACTGGACAATTGCCCTGTTTAAATAATAATGATGGAGAATCTGAACGATTCAGTTCTCAGGATGGAGTTGGGAGGCTTTTGATCATTTTCTGTGTTTAACACTAATGGATCCACCTTCCTTTGTGTGCTATGTGAGGCTATTTTCTTCTAAGTTCCTTTTCCTTGGCTATTTAAAAATACATAAGCAACCACGAGTGTTTCTTTTAAAACAGCTTTTACTTGGAGTGTTAGCATTTTTAACACCGCAATGAAAAACTGTCATGATTTTTCCCCCAACGTAACAAAAAAAAAAAAAAAAAAGGAGCAAACACTAACATAAAAAAAGTGTACAAGGATAAAAGAAATTCCCCTCCCCAAAACTAGGAAAAATTAATGATAAAACTTCATTGATATCTGACCTGAAAATTTAATGGAAAGGAGTAGAATTGATCCTGGTTCTGTTTAAGTGTATTTTTTTCCTTCTTTCTGAGCGTTAAGGTTAGTCCTCTGCAGGTGAAAGGATGCTGTTTCACAAGCAAAGATTTCATCTTCTCTTCATTAGGGTGACTTTATGAACCGTGGGCAGCGTCAGAAAGTGTTAGATTCTGCCCTTCCGTTTCTCGGCTAGCCTGATTGGAAGGAAAAATGCTGCTGAAATAGTCCAATAACTTCTCTCCAGGGAGAGGAACGCCCCACATTTCAGTAATTCAAGGAAGCTGTTTCCGAGCTTGGAAGGAAGCCACATCTAGCTCTCTCTGCCCAAGGAGAGATCATCAGGATGGGCGGCCTCGAGAGGTTTCAAGGTTTAGCAGAAACATCAGAAGTGCCTGGGGCTGGTCTCAGGAGAGACGGGACTTTGCACTTTTTCTTTCTCATGAGAAGATCAGACAATATTTCATAAACATCCATAAAAGGAAATATGGAGTCCGTAAGAGCCATTAAAAAGTCTTGTTTTGTAAGATTTCCTCTTCTATGACTGAATTGGTTGTTAAAAGTAAAAGAAAAAAATAGCAAGTCCTCCTTTACTGCTAGAACATGGTACAAAGCCGCGAGTCGATGTTGAGCAAGAATCACAAAGTCGGCTGTGATTTTCTGCGAGTTAGAGGCCAAGACTCTTAGGAATGAAATAAGGCAAGAACCTTCACTTGGGGTTTGGGGGTATCCATTTTTTACTGAAGAAACAACCACACACTTATTGTGCACCTACTATATGCTCCTCACTCTGTAAACTTTGAGTCTACTCTTTCATTCTTTCCACAAGTTCCAAACCTCTTTGTGAATGCCACTTCACTCTGTGCGTGGAATCTCTGCAAAATCTGGAAAGCAGAGAATTGTATTAATGTTTATTGAGCTCAATGATCCGGATGTTTTGAAACAATACCCTGCTGTAAGTGACCTCCTCACTGCTTTAACCATAGTGTTCTTTCAGGGTCAAGCTTTGTTCATACAATGAGGAATGATATAGGGCTGCCAGGTACAGTTGCGGGAGTTGTGCACTGCACTATTCCAGGAGTGTGCCGTTTCTATTGTAGACACCAGAGAATTATTTGTATATTTGTTACCACAGTTTTCTAGCAGAAGGCATCAAATTGTCATATTCTAATAAAATAAGGATATTATGATCACTTTCTGACAGATGTAAGTATCTTTAGTGAGGAGCTTCCTTTTCCTAATTTGCCCAAGTACCTCAAGGATTAATGGTGGCACAGAGTGAAGGGAGACATTTGCTTTCTTAGTCTTGTCCCTTGTGTGTGATTCCTAAATAATGTCTTTGTTTGTGGGAAGATGGGGCATCAGAGCTGTATACCACTGGGCCTGTGTTAGATGATTTGGTTCCCATCGAAGCCCACCTAAGCTAGTTTGGGGCCCAGGTCCGTGGTCTGATCCAGCCCACAGGAAGTCCCCCTTGACACCCAGAGCTGTAGGTGAAGAAACTATTTCTCCTTGAGAATGAACCTGCCACTTGTGAGCCAACAAACAGAGCTTCTTTAAAAGCTCAGCAGGATAAGTATGAATCCATAAACTAAGCTTTGCAAGGGAAAAAATTCTTTAAAAATCTTGTATAACTCAGATTTATGGCTGCCTGTAAGTCTTCCATCCCCTACAGCCGAATTTGGATGGACAGGTAGAAAGTTTCTCCTGAGGTATTCTTGCTCCCAGACCCTTCCTCCGCAGGTTTGGACGACCGACCATTCTTGGGTCTTAGGGATTGTGGGCAGGGGAAGGGCACACTTGGTCACGAGTCCACTAAGATTATGGCAGAGGTGCTAGAAGTCTTACAGTCTATTTCTTTTTGCTACACATTTCCTTCGAGGAGGTGAGTAAAAAGCAAGCTACCTGCTTGAAAGGTTGGGAGGGAAAGAAAGAGAAGGGAAGGAGCCCATTCATTTTATTAAAGTGTCCTCCATCGCACTGGCCTGTTACCAGCCCACGGGGCTGGCATTGTGGTGTGGACGGTCCCGGCCATGCTTCACATGCTGGACACCCACTTCTGACTCCCCGACCCGTTTCTCAGCCTTGGGGCGCGCCGTCGTGCTCCTTCCTCTCTGCACTTGCATCTCTTCTCGCTGCTAGAATCTGGGCTCCCTAAACCGAGAGAGGAGGTGGGGTTAAGTCACCTTGCAGAGCCCTCCTTTCAGAAAACAGTCCCCTGGAGCAACTAAAAAAAACTTCCTTCCTAATCCCAAGGGGGAACGTAGCTTCCGGAAGAATCTAACTCATGTTGGTCTTCTGTTACCTGGATGAAGCTGCAGGGAGGACTAGGGAGATTTTTTGGGACCTGCTTCCAGGATGTTCACAGGAATCGTGCTGCTGTTTGGCTTTGCAGGTGCTTGGAAAGCGAGGGGGAGGGAAGGTTCCCCTCCTCCACCACTCGGTGATGCTGGGAAGTAAGCTGTCGGCTGGTGTTACCTGCCTTGCCCGCCCAAGAGGGTTAGGATGCTCTTCAGGTGTTTTTAAACTTTTCTGTGTGTGAGAGCCCCCTGTGATGCTGGTTAAAGATGTTATATCTTCTCCTGTCCCCAGATTTTCTGATTCTATAAGCCTAGGGTGGGGCCCAAGAAATTGACATTTTTTTCCCCAGCACCAACGGGGATTCTCATATTAGTTTCTATACTACC
This sequence comes from Avahi laniger, assembly GCA_963575035.1. Classification (NCBI taxonomy): domain Eukaryota; kingdom Metazoa; phylum Chordata; class Mammalia; order Primates; family Indriidae; genus Avahi; species Avahi laniger. Next base: position 77,896 of record CAUYSK010066907.1, read on the forward strand.
GTTTGAGAATTATTATTTAAATAAAAATGTGTCTGGGGAAACCGTAAAGCACTGCCTTACGGTGACAAAAGTTGTTCTTAATATTGTGGTTAGAAATGACTGCCTTTTCACTGCGTGTTGTCTTTTTAGTGTAGCCACTAAGTTGGAGCCAAATGGATGAGTCTCAAAGTGTGAGGTTGCTCTTTAAATTCCCAGCCTAAAAAGTCACATCTGCTTGAATAATTTTTATGATGGTTTATTTTTTCCTCCTCATATTTTCTGAATTATAAAATTGATGCATGTTTGCCTAAAAATCGCAAACGGTGCTGCCACGTGTGAGTCAAAAGCAGAAAGGTGGGTCGTTTTCACTCCTGCCGACTCGGCCAGGGTCTCCAACTTACTGAGTCCACAGGGTGGGGATTGGGGCCCACGAATCTGTCCTGTTTTTTGCAGTTTCCCCAGGTGACTCCAGTGACCAGCTAGGTAGGCATTAGAGATGTTCTAGAGTGAGTTTTCGAATACTGTCATCATTCAGGTCCAGACAAGAATTTGGCTTTAACTCAAATTTTCATTGAAAAGTCATTTTAAAAAATCAGCTTCAAATTCCAAGTAAGAATCATTAAAAACTTGCCAGAGTATTGTCAACAAAAGCCTCTTGGTGCTGGCGGTTACTGATGGGTAGGGAGCAGAGAGCACCTGCTTAACGGTACACACTTGAAAGCTCAGCCCAGGGCCTTTCTCCCCAGCCCACCTCTGATTATGGGTGACAGGACAAGAGAGGTGGCTTGTCAACCGTTCCCAGTCCTCAGCCCTGGGGAATAGACTCACTGGAGCCCCAAAGTACCCAGCCGCTGGGCTTCCTATGCACTGGAAGTTCTTGCTGAATAAGTACAAGCCTTAAGGTGCTCTGAGAACGGCCAAGAAAGTCAGTCTGGGCTGCCGTGATCAATGCGGCAATTTATGTGGCATCCTGCTAATTGTGAGGTTAAGTGTCGCAAGAGCTTCTCCTTGGGGGATTCTCAAGATGTGTCTGGGAAACAGGCAAAATTAAACAAACCCAGCACCCTAGCATGTGCAGAGTCACCTTCTCTCCCATGGGTCACCCTGTCCTAATCTTGCTACCTGCGTGAAGCCGTGTGCTCTGCAAGGCTGAGGAATCAAGCTGCTGGGAAAACGCAAAAATGCTTTGAGAACAAACAGGCCATTTCACCCTTTTGCGACACTTTCTCATCACACTAGGAAGCCCTGTCCATGGTAGTGAATTTTGGATGATTCAGGGAAGCAACAACAACTGTGGACCGAATCTTACCACCCAGAGATGATCGCCATTAACATTACAGAAACAAAGTTGGGGTCATAGTATTCAGTTCTGTAACTTTCTTGTTCTGTTAATATATTATTAATCTATTTTCATTCTTTTTAGGACAGTACAACTTTTAATTTATTTTGAAACAATAAAAAAACTTATAAAAATTGTACTTATAGTACTATATTTTTTTTCTGAACTTTTTGAGGGTGTATCTCCTTACCCCCAAATTCTTAGTATATATTTCCTACGAACAAGGAAGTGCTACAGAGCTATCACGTGCCCACAAATACCAGGAAATGTACGTTGGTGCGTCGCTACCGTCTGCTTCTCAGACAGCATTCCGGTTTCACCAGTTGTCCCAGGAATGCCCTTTGTAGCAAAAGCCTCCAAATCAGAATCATGTGCTGCATTCTATCGTCATGTCTCTTCAGATTCCTTCAGTCCATGACATTCCCTCGGTCTCTGACTGACTCTGTGACGTTGACGCTTTTGAGGACCACAGGCCAAGGTTTTATTTCTCGCCATGTCCCTCACTTTGGGTTTGTCTAATGTCTCCTCGGGACTGGCCGTGGGTTATGTGTCTTTGCCAAGGTTGTCACAGAAGTAATGCTGCCCCGCATCCTAGGGGGTGGCAACAATTAAAATTTGTCCCTATTACCAATAACATTCCCTGGGATCATTAAAGCGATGCCCACCAGGCTTGTCCACTATAGTTACTCTTGTACCCTTGGCATTAAGAGACATTTTGCGGAGAGATTTGTGATCATGTAAATATCCCATTTATGACCGAACTGTCTGTTTATATCCATGGGGACTTCTGGTTACTGAATTTGTTCATTGGGTTATAATCCTTTACTATCCTTATTTACTTAAACACCCAAATTGTCCTCTGTTTGGTCAGAAGAGCCCTTTTAGTTTGGTTTTATTTTTTAAAACATGTTTTCATCATCCTTTGAGCACTTTCTTGCTTTTCTGCACAAAAAGATGTTCCAGGCTCAGCTTGTACTTTTTCTTCTCTGACATGGGAAATGGCTATTTCTCTGAGGATCTGGTTCCTTTCAGTATCTATTGGTACTAAAAAGCCCGGAACTGGGAGCCAGATGCTCATTGCCACGGTACTGATGTTCCTAAGCATTTTTGGTGGACGAGCGAGGGCAGATGAGTATGTAGAATGCATTCACCCATCCATCTATAGATCTATCAAAACTATAGATTTATCCTGATAACCTCCAAATAAAACAGAATTTACTTTCATTTCCTCCCTTTTCATATTTGTTCCTCACTTCTCTGCAAAGGAAAATCAGGCTCCCCTGGTTCTCAATTTACTTATTGATCACTCCTGTATCCACCCAATCTCCTGTTTCTACCATCACCCCCTCCCATGTGCGTGCTTCCTTGCTTCACTCAAGCCCTGACATCTCATGCTGGGCTGTCTCCCTAACTCCACGCCAGCGTGAAAGCCTTCCTCCCGCAAACCCTCTCCTCACCTTTGGGCATCAGCATCCCACGGTAGGCTTCCTGTCCACGTGGATGCCTTCCTTCCCCTGTTTGGGCACCAATCGTCCAGTGGCCCATCACCCACACCCACAACCCCTACGTAAACTTGTGTATATGCTTCATGACACTTTCGTTATCTAGCTTATTTATCTGTTGACTTGTTTTTCTTTTGTCTGTCTCTCCCTTTTAAGTATAACCTCCACTGTCACGTGGCTTTGTTTCTCTTGTCACTGCAAGTCTTGCTATAGTAGTGGTCAGGATGGTATGGTATCAGTCAGGATTCCTTAGAGAAACAGAACCAACAGGAGATACGCATGTGAAGGCATCTATTAGGAGGTATCGATTGGCTCACGTGATTATGCAGGCTGCAAAGTCCAGGACCTGCCCTCTGCAAGCTGGAAATCCGGGAAGCTGGTGGTGCAGTTTGAAGGCCCAAGAGCGGGAACACTGATGATGTGCATGTCAATCAGAGTCTGAAAGGCCTGAGCACCGGGAGCACCGAGGACAGGAGATTTATGTTCCAGCTCAGGTGGTCAGGAGGACAGTGAATTCACCTTTCTCCACCTTTTTGCTCTGTTCGGCCCCTCCCCACCCACACCGGGCAGGGCCCTGTGCTGTACTCAGTCCACAGATTCAAATGCTCATCTCTTCTGGAAACATCTTCACAGACACACTCACAAGTAATGTTTAACCAGATATTTGGGCATCCTGTGGCCCAGTCAAATTGACACATAAAAATAACCAACACAAAGGTCAGTAAATACCCGTTGATCGAAGGGAAGATATGCTAAAGCATTTGCCCACTTTTACAGAGTCATATTCTTATCAGGTGGCCTTTGAGAAGGAGGTTGACCATATAGCATTTGCAGTAGATTTTTTCCTACCTCTATCGTCCATGCTAATCCACCAATTATTTTTTTTGTTATTTTTTTGTTTGTTTTTTCTCTTTTTTTTTTATTTCAGGGTATTATGAGGGCACAAACATTATGGTTACACTTTATGTCTTTGCCTCACCCAAGCAAGGGTTAAAGGCATGCCCTTCCCCCCTACAATGCTCCCCGTGTCCTTTAGTTGCGGGTTTATCCCCCCCCCCAAGATCCCCCTAATCCCTGGAGAGTATTACTGCCATGTAATCACCCTAGTGTTGATCAGTTACTACCAATTTGATGGCGAGTACAAGTGGAGCCCATTCTTCCGATCTTGTGATGCCTCACTTTGGATAATGGGCTTAAGTTTAATCCAGGAAAGTATAAGAGGTTCTAGATCACTGTCATTTCTTATGACTGAGTAATATTCCACTGTATACATATACCAAATTTTAATAATCCACTCATGGATTGACAGGCTCTTGGGTTGTTTCCACATCCTTGCAATAGTGAATTGTGCTGCCATAAACATTCGGGTGCAGATGTCTTTATCATAGAATGTTTTGTGCTTTTTGGGGTAGATGCCTAATAGTGCTATTGTTGGATCGAATGGTATTTTTACTTCTGGTCCTCCCCCTTCGAGGCACACAGGTAGGCCATGTGATAAGTATGTAGCTAAATGACATGCCAATAAAATGGGGGCAGAAGTGATGTGCGCCACTTCCAGGAAGACACAGGTTTGCCCTGTTCCCATCTCTCTCTTCTGGTGACTGTGGAAGAATGTGCTGAAATATTTCTATCAGTCTGGGGATCCGAGCGATGATAAACAAAGTTCCCTGCTGACTCGCGCTGGGCATGTAGTGAGAGCAAGAAATAAACACCTGACGTGCTCGACATTGAGATTTGGATTTTGTTGCTGCTGCTGCTGCGTGCCCTGGCCTATCCTGATGACACATTTCTTAAAAGAAAACAAATATGATGTCTTATTTTAGAGTCACACTTCACTTCTGCCTGCAAGAAACAGTTTGCAGATGAGAGGAGCAGAATTTGGACCGTGACCTTTGCAGGAGAAAGCAGAGGCGCAAGTGTGAGCTGACCCCCGATTTCCTCTAGGCATGAAGATCATTTCGACAAGGTAGTGTCATAATACCCGATAAAATATACCCTAGAGACCTGTTCAGTACGGGCAGGTGATGGACCGGACGGCCTGCCAAGCCTCTCTGTTCCTCCTCTAATTTCTGTGATTATCAAGATGATAAAGTACAGCCAGTTCATTAAAATCCCTCTTTGAAGGCTGACTCGCAGCTCCTCAAATGTGCCGGTCTCCCTGCTGTGTCTAAGTGACAGATGCCTAAATCGTCAGTCACGTGACTGGGCTCAGAGTCCAAATAGTCACATCTCATGCCACTGGCTTACTTGACCGACCTCTGTAGCTTTAAGTCTCATCTTCTCAGGGCTCTTTCGTTCATTCACATGTTTATGCATCAGACATTTGAAGGAGCAGCTGGGAACAGATGAACATGACGGGGCCTGTCTGGTGCTGGGAAAGCCCAGTCTAGAGGGTGGGGCAGGCAAGTTGGGGTCGGATGAGAAACTGCTCCAGGACTACTGCCTCGATCGCCAGCTGGGCAGTGCTGGTCATCTTTCTGTGCACATCACGCCTTTTCTCCAAAATGCAGTACTTGCATTTTCTAATCAACAAGTGTAGATCTCACAGTCTTCATTCTTTTCCTTAAGCTTTCTCATCCCATGTGTAAGGTAAACTTACTCGGTCAACAGGGCTAGATCTACATCATTCCCATGTGCTTAGGCATATACTAGCAGTCGTAGGAAGCTACGAATTACTAGAATACCACTTATGATAATAACTTTGATGTGCTCTAGTTAAAATTCAGATTCTGACCCCGTCGGCCTGGAGTGAGGCCTGAGATTCAAGGTCACTAATATGATCCCCCAACAGACACCAGTGTTACTGATTCTTAGACCATGCTTTGAGTAGCAAGAGAGGGGAAGAGATAGTCCCTGCTCTGATGGAGACCATCTTCTTCAGCAGAAGACGAAGGTAAAGCCAGAGAATTGGAGACAGGACCACACAGGTGGAAACAGAAATAGAAGCAAAGGCTGCTAGGCATTTTCACATATTATCCTAAGGAATCAAATTTTAAATAGAGCCTCTCTAGCAGTGATGTTACAACCTGGGTCGGGGTATGAAATATTTATGAGAGATCGACATGTAGAAAGGAAGGGAGAGGAAGCAGGAGTGGGCAGAAGGAAAAGTCAGACTGAGATGCGAGCAGACAAGGCTTCCTTTATGCCAGTGGTTATGGCCCACCAGAGTGTTTTGTGTTTGGGCCAGATCACCAGAACCTCTACCCCACCTCGCTCAGCTACCAAATGCAGGTTGCCTCCAGAAGGGTGCGGCCTCGGGAGAGGAAGACCCTGAAGATGCTGACAGGTAGAGTCTGATGCTTTTGCCTTCCCTGCAGCTGAGGAGTAAGCCCTTCCCTGGAGAGGGTGGGAGGTCTGCATGGTGCATTTCTGTACCCACCACAATGTCACTTGAAGAGTTCAGGCAGAACTGCTCTCCCAAGATTAGAGACTGAAACACCTAGGTGCTAGCCTTGTATGACTGCTTTGGAGTGATCGATACCGTGATTAATAAATGAATTCCCAAAGTGGAATCTTTCCACAAGACATCACTCCCCAAAACTGTAACCATGCAGAGTTTTTGTGGCATGAAGGCTTCTATTTCTTTGTAGGAAGTGAAGGAGTGATCCAGGCAGGCAGACCACTGGGAGAATGGGGTCGCCCCCTGTGGGAATAATTTGTCAGAGGAGGCAGTGGCCTCAGCAGTTTAGTTAGGAAAGACTGACAACTTAAATAAATTCTGGAAAAACAAGCATTCACAGAAAGATACTTCAGAGATCATTGATCTTGATTGTTTTGCTTGTTTCTTAGAATTTCAGTAAGATGGTTTTGGCCAGGCGGGCGGTTACCAGTGATTCATTTTGTGAGATTCAACTTCCATGTGTGTGTTGTTTAGAATGACCCAGTGAGATAAGGAGAAAGGTATTTGTTTCAGACTTTTAATGCTGACCGATAGGGCCACCAATAGCGTAGAAGTCAAGCATTTCAAGTTAGGCTACTCAGGAGCCAGATATGGAGGTGATGAATTGGTTACCTATTGATACATAACGAATTACTGCAAATCTTTAGTGGCTTAAAACAACACATTTAACCTGACAGTTTCTTTGAGTCAGGAATCTGAGCATAGTTTAGCCTCTGGCTCAAGGTCTCTCACAAGGATGCAGTTAAAGTGTCATTTTAAGCCCTGGTCTCATCTGAAGGCTCCACTGGGGAAGAACTCCATGAGCTCACTCTCATGTTTGTTGGCAAGATCAGTTACTCAAAGTTTTATGGACTGAAAGCCTCAGTTCTTTACTGATGTTTGACCAATACCTGCCTGTACGTCTTTGCCATGTGGGCCTCTCCAGCATGGCAGCTGGCTTCATCAAAGTGTGGCTGCTGAAATAGCAATAGAGTGCAAGGCGAAAGCCACGGTCTTTTGCAACCTGATCTCAGAAGGGATATCCAACCATTTTTCCATATCCTGTTCGTTAGATACAAGTCATTAGTTCCAGCCCTCATTGGAAGCATGCAGTTACACAAGAGAATTCTGGTAGGTAGGATCACTGGCCATTAATAAATAAGAATTAATTGATTAATAAAGAAAATAAAGAAAAGAAGACATTTTAGGAAACCGTCTTCACCCAAGATAAAACATCAGAGAATTCTGATGAATTTAAGGTTAATGGTGACTGGCATAATAAAGTTGGTTCTCAGGGTTAATCAGTTCTGAGACTCTAGATCAACAAAGGTACTCAAAGATACCCTTTTACTTTGAGGGTGCTGAGTTTAAACATTAAAATTTAAAGCTTACCAATTGATAAAATTTCGTTTAACAGAAGTTCCCACAGGAACAAAATTCTGGGATGTTTGGAAGAAATAGTTTGATAAGCCATCAGCATGAGGAATTAGACTCCAAGGGTTGTCAATGGTCCATAAACTACCTTCGGGACTTTGCTACTGCAGCTTCTTTTGTTTCGATGGAATCTGAAATGCAAGTTTGGGTGCAGAGTGGAATTGCTCAGAATGACAGACTAGAGGAAGCAAACGTGGTTGCAGCTGGAGGGAAAAACATCTGAAGGGGACTTTGGGAAAGAGAGACGGGGAGAAGATCAATTTCAAACATCTCTCCCTTCTATCAAATCACCGGGAAAACTCTCCACTTGTCACTAATGCTTTGTAGAAAAAGCATCATATGGGAGAGACAAACAGGAGGGTGAGAAGGAAGCATCTGAATAATGAACACGCATAAGAGGAAAAGTAGTAGAAATTGAATGTTTTGCCTGTGGTTTATTCATCTATCCTTTCATTCAACAAATGCAGTAGTATTCACAGTCTGCTGAGTGCTGGGGATACAGGTATGAACAAGACTGATGCAGCCGCAGCCCAGAGTTAGCCATGGTGTGAACAGACCCGCAGAGACGAAAGAATCACCTCCAGGTGCTCTGACAGGTCACGACCAGGGGCAAGAAGACGACCTTCTGTGAAAATATCACGGAAAACCATATGCGTGCGTGTGCATTTCCATGCTTGTGCATGTCCATGCGTGCAGGTATGCACACAAGTGACTGGAGGGATTATTTGGGCTGGAAAATAGTTTATGGAGCACCTGAAGCAGCCTCTTCTGACTTCGTAGTTCGGGGGCCCGAGATGCGACCGTGTGCCTTGGCGAGGGCTACGGATGTGGCGCTTCCCCATTCTACGTCGAGAGCTAGTGGGCGCTGCTTCCCAGACAGCAGGTTGGCAAGCGAGCTAATGAGATTCCTCAATTCGCTTCTGCCGCCTCAAGTGTTTGTATAACCCAGCGTTGACTTTTTGCACCCCCCTCTCTAGAAAACCGAAGTCATACATTTTTAATTGGAGTTTTTCAGCCAAAGAGCAAACTGGCTTTCTGCCCAACTTATGGGTGAAGATGTCGAGAGAGAAACCTTCACCTTCTGTCCTGCTGGCAGCAAATGAAAACAAACCACTTTTCTTCCTCTCCCAGCTGTTTTCTCTCCTCCACAGGCAGACTCTATTTAAAGCTCTGGCTCCTTAACTCCTTTTAAGCCAAGGGACAGAAATCTACTGGCTTAGCCTTTTTTGCTCTGGTGAACCTACGCTGGGGATGCTTGCAGAACTTACTGTTTTCCCACTACCCGGTTTCCCACCTCGTCTCCCCGGAGCGTTCAGCTTAGAGTGTTCGCCATGTGTATGTGTTGGGAGGGGGGTGTTACAGCTCCCCAAAAAGCAGTAAGTCAGCATCATTTAAAACCACAGTTGATAACATTTATTTCTAATTCTTTAAAGCTGTCTTTAAAAGAAAATAAAGCCTGCAACCTACACAGCACTCTCGTGGGGACAATCTTTCTCTGGCTCAGTTTGGTAATTCAGTTGTGATGGGTAAAGTTGTGCAGTCATAGCAAAAGAGAGGGGGGGGAAAAAAAGCAAAAAGAAGGAAGAAAACGCCTGCCAGCAGCTGTCATCTATCTTGTGAAGAGTAAAAAGTGCTTACCCGCGCCCAGATAGTAAATCCTACCTGCTTTATTAAATAAATGTAGTATTTCACTCAGGGAAGGAGACCTTTGGAATATCTGGAAAATCTTTCAGGCTTTGAAATGGAATAAAGATTGATTTATGTGGAGTTTCTCTTGTATGTGTGTTTTTCTTCCCCTTGACACAAAGAACAGTAACTGAGACACAAAATTCATTTTAAAAGACCAAGAGAAGGAATTGGGTATTGGGAATTTGGATGTTTTATTTATCTCACTTTTTAAAAAAAGGACTCATAGGGTTTATTGGACAGCTAGAAGTTTTTACGATATGGCCATTGCAGCACTGTTTCAAGGAATAAGGCCAATGTTTGTCAAGGGCCTGGCCCAGGGCCTGTCACACAGTGGGTGTTCAGAAATGGTAGCTATTTTTTGTAATAAAGGATTTGTAATCTGTGGTTTGTGCTTTCTTTGTTTTGTTTTGTATCCTACCTTGAACCAAAGATAACTTAAGACTTCTCTAACAGTTAAGATCATTTTAATTACAGATGATAGAAATTCAAATCAAATGGTTTAAATAAAAAAAAAAAAACCGGCTTAAGAAACTAAAAAGTTCATGAGATTATTGGCCTCAGGTATGGCTGGATTCAGGTGCTTAAATGATAGCAACAGGATTCTTACTCCATCTTTTGGCTCCAACTGCATATGAATGGCTTTATTCCTAGTCAGATTCTCTCTTGGGGTGGCCCCAAACAATTTCAGTCTCCATCCTCCAAGTTTACATCTTCTCCAGTTCATCTCAGCAGGAAAAGAGAGTTTTTCTTTTAAGAACACCCACAAGTTTTAGGGATTCACTGTAGTTGGGTGCACTTAGCTCATGTATACAGCCTGAACAAATCACGATGGCCAGTGGGATGAGATGATGGTGACTGGCACAATTCCCCTGCAGATACAGTCAGCCCTGCCCAGACTTCCTGGACTCATGGTGGGGGAAGGGGTGGCTATCCAAGGAAAATAGGGATGTGATTACCTGAAAGGGGGAGAAGAACAATGGAGATCAATTGATAGGCTGAAATAAATTCTGGAAACCTCATTCGTCTCCCTTCCTACACTTTTCACCTTTTCTTCTCCATTTCTCTTTTTCCATCTATTCGGCATCTGTGTGAAGGCTTGCCATATGTCAGTGCCCATGTTTGTACTGGAAATACAACAGGCTGTTTCAGAAATGAACAGTTTTACTCAATTATTTGATAACTGAATATGCATGTAGTGAATACTTATTCTGCCCACATATTCAGTGTTCACCCCTTTGGGCGGAGCCCAGTTTTAGGTACAAATGGAGGGGAAGAAGGGGAAAGGAATGATCCAACTCTTACTCCTGGGAAAGGAAGTCATGATCGTGTGATATAAGTAACATTTCAGGGCTCACTGTGTTTCTGATCTAGGGCTAAACACTTTGTGTGTATTATCTATGGTGTATGCACTATTATTATGCTAATTTTGTAGATGAGGACACTGAGTCTCATAGAATACAAGAAACTTGACCAAATTTACGCACCTAGTAAATAATAGCACCTGGGAGTCCAACTATCCCTAACCACCACTCTGCATTGTCTCAGAGGTGATTCGTAGTCTCTGTCTGCATCAATAATTTTTGTTGAATGAGCATATATTCAACATATATGTTATATATATAACATGTATGTGCATACGTGCATTAAGCTGTGCTGTATACTAAAATCTGTGCTGGGTAGAGGGATGCAGCTGTGAACACGCTGGGCACAGTCCCTACCCCTCACTGGCTGCTGCTCGTGTGTGAACACTGAACAGGTCACTGAAGGGCCCCTGGCTTGGGGTAAGGGATGCAAGAGCAAGCAGCAGCGGAGACAGAGGACCCCAGGACTGCCCTGGAGAGGTTGGGCAGCCGCAGGGACGTGACTGACAGGTCTTTGTGAAGCACCGGTTTTGCAAGAAAGTCAAGGAAAGGAGAGGTGGTTCTGCAGAGGCCTCCTCTACTCTCTGTGGCTTTCAGGGAGTTGTTTCTCCTGGCACTGACTTGGAGCAGGGGTCCCACAGGTGCCTGGCAATTTCCCTGACTCCCTGAGCTGGACTCTGGGGCACCCTGGGCAGTCTGACCTCTGGGAATGAGAAGGGATGGTGGGCCGTGTTCTGAGATGTAAAAGGCGCAGGTTACCTCAAAGCCTTGCGCTGGTCCCGTGGATTTCCTCATGACTTGGTGTCTGTGTGTGATCCGAGGAAGGACGGTGTGTTAGTTTTCTAAGGCTGCCATCACAGAATACCACAGACGGGGTGTTCTAACCAATTTATTTCTCATGGTTTTGGAGACTGAGAGTTCAAGATCCAGGTGCCTGCAGGGTTGGTTTCTCCCGAGGCCTCGCTTCTTGACTTGCAGGTGGCTTTAGGTTTTGGGGAGATGCCATTCGAACCTGGCCTCCTGCTGCCTGAGTGCAGCCCCCTCGCAGCCTGCGGATGTCACGTGATTCCTGTCAGTCTTGCAGTGGTCCCGAGGGCATTGCTGGGACTTGGTCTCATGGCGTGCATGAAAGGGTGGTGTCTGGTCCTGACCTTGGCCAAAAGACCAGTGGTCAAGGCAAGGTGCCACCTGGTTGCAGACAGTCCACTGGTGCTGGCTGGGAAAGTGCTGGCGAGAAGCCACCTCTCGAGGGCCGGCCAGTCTCCCATCGCTTCTCCCCATCGGCTGTTCCAGCATTTCCCAGGTGGCGGCCTGACCCGTGGACCTGGCATTCTGGCTTCCTCCGCATCCTCGCTCAGCCTCACTCTGCTTGCGTCACCCCCTTCCTCCCTTCACATCGAAGCCCTTTCTCAGGACTGGGAGTGGCTCGAGGCAAGGAGGTGCGGGGTGCACGTGGAAGGGGGCTGCCACTGTCGGGCCTGGCCCTGCACCTGCACCGCCCTGAGAGCAAGAGCCTCCTGGCCTCACCTGTCCACACGCCCTGTCTTCCCTTCCCCTCGTAACTGCGCCACATGGCTGCTCGCACAGGGCTTCGATTACCCATTAAACCTGGACTTCAAGTCGGTAACAGCAAATAGTTTTTTTCCGAGGGCAGATAGAGTTCAGTGTTAAGAAAAGGCCATGGCCTGATAGCTCCCTTCCCTTCACCTTTCATTCTGTCCTGGGGAAGGAAAGCGTCGGCGGTTGAAAGACTTTATTTAGTCATTTAAAAAAAGAAAAAAAAAGTTTTCTTAAAACTGAAACATGTACAATTCTATCCTGCTGTACGTGCTCTGTGAGTCGCTGGTGAAACAGGAGAACGCACTTGAGTCGAATCCCTACCCGGTCATTTATTGGCAACGTGACCTTGAAAAATTCACTGAAACCCTGGATTATTGGATTATCAGTTTCTCAGGCTGTTGACTGGTTATATCTTTACAGAGTTGTGGAGGGGAATTAGGTAATGCTCATAGAGCTTGTCAGATAATATAGTACCTTGAACACAAAGTACCGATAAACAATCATTCAACACGTGCTACGTATTCATTGCGCGGCCTTTACGTGGCAGACTTGGTACCACGCCGTGCGCTGGGAATGCGACTGACACAAATGCACGAGGAGTCCCTGCCCGCAGGCAGCCTGCAGTCTGTGGGGGAAGGAGAATGACGCTCGCCACAGAAGAGCCAGGTAGTGCCCTTTAGGTGAAATACCGGTGTTCTGCATGTAAGGTAGGAGTTTCTAATCTAAACTGGGAGCTGCAGGAGGCTTCCTGTAGGAAGTGGTGTTTACTCTAACTCCTAAAGGATGAATAGGTCTCAGCCAGGAGTAGGGAATCGGTGGGGACAGGTGGGGGGTGGAATATTCCAAGCAGAGGGGAGAGACCAGGGGAGACGTTATCATTGCCATCCAACGATCGGAAACTTGAAAGCAATCCTTATTGGGTTTTGCCACTAGAACCTGTAGGGATGCTTCATTTTAAATAAAGCCGCTAATCACAGATGATTTCCAAGTGTATCTTCTATTGGGGTCTTTTCAATAGCAATAGTGGACACAGGGTTTTAGAGAAATGGAGTGACGTTAGCATATCTAAGAGAAATTCCTTGGGGAGAGTTTGGAAAAGTCATTAACAGAACAGAGAGAAAGTAAAAGACATTTCTGAGCAATTTCCAGTTCCAAATCCCCATTTCTGCTAGCAGTATTTTGACCTTTCTCTTCTATTTATTTAAAAAATTAAATTTTTGACTGAATTCAGTTCTTCACAATGGGGAACTCTATTACCGCAGACCTGAGTCAGTCCTCGGTCCCTCGCTCTCTGGCTATTCTTGTGCTAGACAATGCACGGCCCGCTTCTCCTCTGCAGCTTTTCCAAGGCTACGCCCCGTCAGCCCCAAACACCCCAGATCCAAACTGGAACATGCACTTTGCAGTCAGTGGTTCTCCCCACTTGGAAGGAACAGTGATGGTATTAGCGAGAACTGACACTTACTGAGCCCACAACCTGCTGTTTTGCTTCCAGAGTCTTCCATTCCCTTTTCATCTGGGGCTAAGCGCTATGGAAAGAATGGGGCAGGGAATAGGGGGCAGATTGTACTAGTTGAGTGCCTGTGTGTGTGTGTGTGTCAGTGTAACCTTAGTGTGATCAAGGAAGGTCGCTCTGAGAAGATAACGTATAAACACAGACTTGTAGGAGGGCAGGGAGGGAGCAATGTGGATATCTGGGGGAAGAGCTCCCAAGACAGAGGGAACAGAGAGTGAAAAATCCCTGAGGTAGGGGTGTGCTGGGAAAGGTTGAAGAACAGCATAGCTGGAGTGGAGAGCACAGGGGGAGAAAATAAGGAGATGCTTTCAAGAACTGCTGCGGGGGTGTTCAGAGAAGGAAGACCACTGGCGCCTTGCAGGCTATTGTAAGAAGTTTAGCTCCTACTCTGAATCAGGTGCAAGCCATTGGAGGATTTGGGACAGAGAGGGGGTGAAGTTCACATTGAAGGAAATGATAGTGAGTCTGTGCAGTGGAACTCATCGTGCAGCTTTTAGAACGAACGTGGGAGATTTATTTGTTATTATGTGCTGGCTTGTTTACTCGACTGTGTCATTCTTTGAAAAAATATTTGCATGACCACTATGCAGAAGGCTTTTTTCATGCTAGTGGCTGAGGATGCAATGGTAACTGAAGCCCATGAGAGTTTATAATCTAGTGGAGGAGACAGATAAAAAATAAGCAGGCTATAAAAAACAAACCAACAAACCAAAAATTAGTGCTGGCAAGGATGTGGAGAAATTGGAACCTGTGCACAGTGGGAATGTAAAACGGAGCAGCCACTGCACGGAGCAGTTTGATGGTTCCTCTAAAGGTTAAGCACAGGGTTACCCTGTGACCCAGCAATTCTGCTTCTATGTATATACCCCAAATAATCAAAAACAGGTATTCATACAAGAATTTGTACATGAATGTCATAGCAGCATTATTCATAGTAGCCGAAAGGTGGAACCAACACAACTGTCAATCAGCTGATGCATGGATACACAAAATGTGGTATATCTATATGACAAAATATTTTGCCACAGCGTGGATGAACTTCAGAAACAGTATGCTAAGTGGAAGAAGGCAGACACAAAAGCCACATATTGTATGATTCCATTTATATGAAATATCCAGAATAGGTAAATCCATCCAGGCAGAAAGCAGGTTAGTAGATGTCAGGGGCTGGGGCAAGAGGAAGGAGGCGAGACTGCTTAGTGGGTATAGGGTTTCCTTTTAGGCTGATGAAAATGCTTTGAAACTAGATAGAGGTGATAGTTTCACAGTATTGTGAATATGCTAAATGCCCTGAATTGTGTACTTTAAAGTGGTCAATTTTATGTGACATGAATTTAATTCAATTAAAAAACCTAAGTAAATCATCGTGCCTGCAAGTATAGATTTTGCGAGGTGCTGTGAAGGAAATAAATGAGGCGATGCGGTAGCAGGAGGGATGCGGAGGGTACGGAGCCTGCCACACACAGTGGCCGAGGACGGCATCCCGGCTGTGTTGTTACTGAGAAAAGCAAAGGGAAGAGATGTGTTAATATGTTTCCATTTTGAAATGGATACATTCATTTGTCTAAAATGGAAAATTTCTCCACCAATGCACCAGAAACCTAACAGTGGGTGTTCTAGGGTGAGGGGAAGAGAGACAGGGAACTGATCTGGGGTTGAAGGAGGAGAATTTATTATTATTTTTTTTTAGTCTTTTCATTTTATTTTCAGGGAACCGTTTATTATGAAAATATTAAATACCTACAAAACAATACATTATAATGAATCCCTCCATAGCAGTCACTCAGCTCTAGCAATATTAATTCATTGTCACTCTGGTTTCATCTATGTCCCCACCAAATCTCCCCCTGCCCAACATTTTGCAGCAAATCCCATCTTGTTTATATATATTCTAGTATATCTCTCTCTCTCTCTAAAATGTAAGGATTCTTTTAAAAAACATTTTAAGTGTGATAATAAGGTAGTTAATAATTTTACTTCTTATTACATATAGGTGTACCTATATTTTCAATTTTATTGTTTGAATAAAATTATTTTTAATATTTAATTGTCTTAAAAGGGAGATGGGCTCCTCTTTGGTCCTTTGGTTCTTTTTACTGAATGTACTCTGCTAAGGGGCTGAAGACAATGATTCCGCTGCCCTCCTGCCCACATCCCACCCCACGCTTCAATACTGTGGCTAAGATCAGAGGCTTGGGCGCTAGATAACACCAGCTTCCAACCCTATCTCTCCCACTGCTCTCTCTCTAACCTTGGACAAAACCCTTAACCTCCTTTAGTTGTGCCTTCCTCACATACAGTGAGAATAATGAGTATCTAAATCATGGGCTTATTGTGAGATTAAATGGGATTTTGCAAGTAGAAATAATAGCCTTTGGTCTGGTGGTGAGCCCATAACATACACTCTGTAATGTTGGCTCTTGGTGTTGTTCTTATTACTTCTCTTCTGTGGAAGGATCCAGAAGAAGCCGAACAGTGGTTAGCTTTGGAGAGGTTTCACTTATTTTATTGTATAACTGGTTATCCTGTATGTAACACTGTGGTTGCAAGCATGGATTCTGGAGTTTGTAGCCCTATTTACTAGCTGGGTCACTTTCTCTCTCTCTTTCTTTTCTTCAAGGGATTAAAAGGTGCATACAATGTGTTCAACTCACAATATGGTAGATATAATTGTTACTCTTTACTTAATACGTAACAGGTTTATATCAGAAAAGTATAGATGTGCCCTAGTTTAGGATGAAAGAGTATAAAGTTCTCCAAAGATGTTGAGGTTCAATTCCCACAAATAGCACTGTCAGATTGAAAAATAAGGACACACATTCACTCTTGACTGGAATCTATGCTTGAGCTTGTAGTGATATGAGAGAAGAGAGGGTCAGTCTGACTCTTACTGCATCCCAACCAGCTCCGCTCTCCCTTGGGGGCAGAGTCAGCTCAGGCTGCAAATGGAAGGATCTTTTTCTGTGACTTCAAGGTGCAAAGAATGGAGTGAAGCTATAGGAGCAGAAGCTTCTAGACCTCTGTTCAACAGTAAACTTCCTCCTTCGGGGAAACATTTATCTCTCTCCTTTCTTCAAGCGTCATCCCCTTTATGTGCAAGCATTGGGGTTGCCTGTCAATTGGGGGATAATAACATTACCCATGCAGAGACATGTCTTGAAGCGAAAAGATGCATGAAATCACTTAGCACTGTGCCTGGTACAGCATACTCATGCAGGAAAAAGCTGTTGTTACAACTGTCATTGTGATCATCATATGCATATTGATAACTGTGACACAGGCAGAGAGCAATGGAATCCTGTGAAAATACAAATGAGATGGGATGGGAGTTCAGAGAAAAAAGGATTTCCTTCCAAGTTGAATGCGGATGGCAAGGGTCTTGAGGAAAGGAAATTAAAAACTATTTTAAGAGGAGGTAGAATTTCAAATATGCTTTGAATCATGGGCCCTATAAGGACATGTGATGATAAGAAGCACAGGAAGCCAGAGTGAGTAGAGGTGGCGTGGGTGTGTGTCAGAAGTTTGGCTTAGCTGGGGTGTGGGTTTCATGAAGAGGGGGTTGCAAGAATTAAAGGGGGGATTACAGGTCATGGCTGAGCCATGGAGGACCTAATGGAGGGCTGAGAAATATAGGATGAAATCTCTGGGTCAGTAGTTTATAAACTTCTATGCTGACACAGCTGATGGATGGTGTTCATACGCGCAACCCAGCTCTATGGGAAAAGCCAGCATTTTGCATGATTCAATCAAATTCCATTCATTCCTCTTCCATTCAAGGGAGCACACTGAAAGGCAAGTGAGTGAGAAGGACATTTTTGTAGGGATAGATACCCCCTGGTTCATTACGATAAAATTCATTATTCTCAAATTTCGAGACTCTAATTATAACTTAGAGGCAGTAGATGATACAGTAGTTAAGAAGGTGATCTCAGGGACCAGATGATCTGGGTTTGATTCTGGACTTCTCTACCTATTACCTTGATGACCTGGGGCATATTACTTCAATCCTTCTGTGCCTCCATGTCCTAGTATTTCAAATGGGGTGAAAATACCACCTACACCACAAGGTTGTTTCAATAAAGGATTAAAGTATTGTATGTGACATGCTTGGCGCAGAGTAAGCGCTACAAACGTGTTAGCTATTGTAGTCTGCAACACACTGACACCTCACATAAACAAGGGAAGCTATTGCCCTCAGTAAAAGGGAAGCCACTGAAGGTTTTTGAGCAGGAAAATGGCAAGATCAAAGGGGCAGAACGGGCAGACAGTATGGAATATATAAAGGGTGTGGATTCTGGAGTCAGCCTGTGAATTTTGACTTTACCACTTACTGGCTGTGTGGCCTTGGGTAAGTAGAATAAATTCCTGAGACTCAGTTCCCTCCCTTATCTATAAAATTATGAAGATCACAATAGCGCCTACCTCACAGGCTGGTTGTGACTTCATGAGATGACGCACGTGAAACACCTATTTTGGTCCCTGGTGATTGCATTAGTTGTCTATTGCTGTATGACAAATACCACAAACTTTGCAGCTTGAAACAATGTAGTTATTATCTAACCATTTCTCTAGGTACCAACTAGCTGGGTCCTCTGCCTAGCTGCAGTCACGCTGTTAGCCAGGGCTGGGTTTCCGTCTGAAAGCTTGGCTGGGGGAGGATACATGCCTAGGTTTATAGGATTGTTGGCAGCATTCGATTTCTTGCGGGCTGCCACCCTCAGTGGTTGCTGACTGAAGACACCCTTAGTGCCCTTAAATTTGGGCCTCCCTTGAAATGACCTCATGCTTCCTCAAAGCCAGCAAGGGATATAGTCTGTTCCAAAAGCAGGTATTACAATTTTATATACCGTAATTGTGTGCTCGTATCATCCCGTCACCTTTACCACGGGCTATTGATTAAAAACAACTCACAGGTCTTGCTCGTACTCTAACGCAGGGAACGCACAAGGGTGTCAACATCACAAGACTGGGATTATGGGGACCACTTGACAATCTCTCTACCACTTGCACAATATGTACCTAATACAGTCTTACCTTAGGAGATTCATTTGGCAAGCAGGAAGCATCTTGAGGATGGGGGTCAGCTCATTTTATCTCTGTGTCCCATAGCACATAGCCTGTGCATGGCAAGATTTCATTAAACAGCATTTGGATAAATGACAAATGTAAATTTTCAAGAATGCTTTCTCTGCCTAATAGCTAGGATAGTGGGGTTCCAGATGGGGTCATATAAGTCAGTAATGGGCTCTCAGATACTGTAATAACAAAACAACCTCAAATCTCAGTGGCTTCAATAATAGCAGTTTGTTTCTTGTGTATTCTATACGGTATAACCTTTGAAGGGTGGTTGAGAGATCCACTCACTGTCTTCACTCAGGGCCCTCCACCTGGTGGAGTGGGCATTGTCTGGGATACTGTTGGTAACTGTCACCAAAGAAGAAGGGGAGCTTTGAAGGGTCTTAACCTGGCAAATAAGCAGTTAGCCCCAAAGTGCCTCACGTTACTTCCATTCATGCTCACTGGCTAGAACGAATCTCCTGGGCCTCTTCACACCAGGGGCCAAGGCAGTGTAGCTTTATTATGCACTCAGCGGGCAGAGAGCCAGGGGCATTTGGTGGCTATCACCACTGATCACCCTAGATAAAGTATAGACAATTAAGAATATTTCTGGCTGGGTGCGGTGGCTCACACATGTAATCCTAGCACTCTGGGAGGCCGAGGTGGGAGGATCACCTGAGGTCGGACGTTGGAGATCAGCCTGAGCAAGAGCGAGACCCCGTCTCTACTAAAATTAGAAAAATTAGCCGAGTGTGGTGGTGCTCACCTGTAGTCTCAGCTACTCAGGAAGCTGAGGCAGGAGGATCGCTTGAGCCCAGGAGTTTGAGGTTGCTGTGAGCTAAGCTGACGCCATGATCCTCTAGCCCAGGTGACAGAGCAAGACTCTTGTCTCAAAAAAAAAAAAAAGAATATTTCTAACTACTTAGAGCTATGGATAAGTGGCCCGGACACACTCCATCTGTCATTCAGATAGACTCAATCTCCACCCTTCTCCTCTTGCTCTGTGCCCCCAGGAGTGTGACTTCCACAAATTACCTTACCCTACCTAACTGCCCCAGCCTCTGGCTTCTGGTTGGGTTCAACCAAAGGAAATCTCTGCAAGAGATTGGAGGATGAAAGAGAAGAATCTGGACTATTCATTTCCCTAGTTTCCTTTCTCCTCATCTCTGTCCACAGCACGTATCAGGCGGCCCCTGCCCTACAGCTGGAGTTGCTGGTGGGCTCTGCTAGCAGCTCCCTCCACTTGCACCTGCCAGTTGCCTCCTCTGCTGGTGCCTGGGTGCTTCGCTGTCCTTTGTTCTTTCTCAAAACCCTGCCCACAGCTTTGTGAATAATCTGCGTTGAATTCTCTCCCACCATCCCTTCGCGTGGGCTGTTCTCTGCTAGCATTCTGACTGATGACCCTGACTTTTGGCAACAGCAGGAGGATACACTTGCTTTAGCTTTCCTGAGGTTGGATTTTAGGCATGTGATTTGCCATAAGGTCATACGGAGGCTACTAGAAAATGATTATGCTAAAGATAGTCCAGAGAAAACAAAAAACACTGGCTGGAAGCAGCAGCCCAGTCTCAGAACCAGTTTATGGGACAACTCCTGCCGAGCAATCCCTCCTCCTTGAGCTTCTCTGATTGTTTTTATGAGGCACCTATTTTCTTTTTCTTTTCTTTTTTTTTTTTTATTTATTATTCCAGGGTATTGTGAGGGTACAAACGTTCTAATTACACTTTATGTCTTTGCCTCACCCAAATGCAGGTTAAAGGCGTGCCCTTCCCTCCCTTTAGTGCTCCCCGTGTCCTTAAGTTGTAGATTTGCCCCCCCATCCCCCTAATCCCTAGAGAGTATTTCTGCCATGTGATCACCCTAGTGTTGATCAGTTAGTACCAATTTGATGGCGAGTACAAATAGATCCCGTTCTTCTGCTCTTGTGGTGCCTCACTTTGGATGATGGGCCTAAGTTTAGTCCAGGAAAGTATAAGAGGTACTAGATCAT
>CAUYSK010066910.1:0-30382 GCA_963575035.1 Avahi laniger
TTCTTAAAAGACATTCTATAAAAAAGATATCTGCACTCGAATGTTTATAGCAGAACAATTCACAATTGCAAAGATGTGGAAACAACCCAAGTGCCCATCAATACATGAAGTGGATTAATAAAATGTGGTATATGTATACCATGGAGTACTATTCAGCTATAAGAAACAATGGTGATATAGCACCTCTTGCATTTTCCTGGATAGAGCTGGAACCCATTCTACTAAGTGAAGTATCCCAAGAATGGAAAAATAAGCACCACATACACTCACCATCAAATTGGTTTTAACTTATCAACACCTAAGTGCACATACAGGAATCACATTTACTGGGTGTCAGTCAGATGGGGGGCAGGAGGGGAGGGGTATATACATACATAATGAGTGCGATGAACACCATGTGGAGGATGGACACGCTGGAATCTCTGACTGGGGTGGGCTAGGGGCAAGGGCAATGTGCGTAACCTAAACATTTGTACTCCCATAATATGCAGAAATTTAAAAAAAGAAAAGAAAATGAAATGGGGAGATAAGTTTTAAAAAGAAAATTTGAAAATATGACTTTAAATCTTTAAATATTAAGGTATATTTAAATAGAGATAATTAAAATAACTTAAATAAAACCCAATATTAATTTGTTTATTAGAAAAAAATCCTTCAACTTTCTATTTTGTTTCCTGAATTTAATGTTAGAGAATACATAATATTGTGTTTTTTTCTTTTCAACTTGTTTTTTAAATAAATTAAAAGATAGATATTTGATTCAGACAAATGATGAGTTTTAAAAATCACCTTTATTATTGATGAAAAATATTAGAAGGTGTGACTTAGTTATGCAGCAAGATTGATTTGCTAACACCTCCCTGAATTGAACACACCCACTACTATTTAACTTTGAGATATGTTCCATATGGTTTCTCAAGATTAAGCCTTACTTGTTCATGGAGGTACCACACTAGAGTTGTCAGACTGAACAAATAAAAATCCAGGTGGCCAGTTAAAGTTGCATTTTAGCATACAGCAATAATTTTTTTAGCGTAAGTGTGTCCCTTGCAAAATTTGGCACATGCTTATAGATATAAAAAAAAATGTTCTGTTTATTTGAAATTCAAATTTAACTGGGTGTCCTGTATTTTATCTGACAGCCTTCTGCCACACTCATTAGCACCCTCTGTTTTTGGCATTTCTTCCTTCTCTGTCTTGCTTTTCCCATAACTCGATTTGTGCATCCTGGGTTCACCTCTCTAATAAATGAGCATTCAGTCATTTCAGGGTCTGGTTTTGGGTAAAAAATTGCCATACGTGAGACTAACTTGACAGAGTAAATGAAGCAAAGGGAATTTTGGAAAAAAATATTACAGTAGGGGTTGGAGGAAGAAAAGACCAGATAAAACTAAATAAATAAATTTGATGACTATTTTCCACGTGGAAAAAAAAATCAAACAAACACGAATGATGACAGATCCCCCAATGGGCTGATGCTGCCTTGTCATTGATTACAGCAGTGAGTGTTTTCCGACTGTAAAGACTACTCTGATTTTTTTTTTACGTCAGCATATTATGGGGGTACAGATGTTTAGGTTACGTATGTTGCCCCTGTCCCTCCCTCCCCCCCTCTAAGTCCAAGTTTCAAATGTGTCCATCCTTAGGGTGGTGCATTTTAAATAAAACTTGCTGGCAACATTTAACCTAATTTTGCCAATTAGGGAGGGCAAAAGCAAAAGAGTCGGAAACAAATCCCAGCAAAGGGAGTAGTTGCAAACCACCTGTATAGGGAAACTAATTCTGGAAAAGGGGTAAAAATGGCAACTGATCTCAGGGCATGTAATCTCACGAGACCTCTTGTGAGAGATCTGAAGCCATCTGCTGATTTCACCTTCCAATGCCTTACGGTGGGAGGCAATGGATTCTTTCACCTTTAAATACTGTGGCTCAATTTGCAATATTTCTTAAATGCTCTACCAGATACTTCCTGGATTTTTGGTAGAATAAGAGAATACAGTCATAAAAGAAGGAAAAAGTGGTGACAGTGTAAATATTGGTAACATTAATCTGTTTTTGAGAAATATGATGTTGATCCTAATACCAGAAGGCATCTTTGGTATAAGCATGATGAGTGTATAGGAAACCCAGCCAATACTGCTCAAGTGGCTAAGGTACAACAAAACATGCACTTAACCAAGTTTTAATTGAACATACTAATTGGGAACCTCTACAGTTACTGAAGTGGAGAGCTGTGATAGAATTCAAATAGTTCAGACTCCCTGGAGGACAAGAGGATATTGGATTCTTTCATTAAAGAAATGATGCATGAAGGTGTAGAAATACTTTCAAACTCTAATATAATAGGCTCGTCTGACCAGTAAAATCAACAACTGATAGGCCTTGGTTCCTCTCAATGCCAAGGGAAATCATTTCCTAATGGCATCACTGTCACAGTCACTATGGGAGAGAAAATTCAGCAAGTGAGAGGGAAGTTGTACAAGCTACTTTCTCTCACTAATACTTTCTTTTACATCCATTTTCAGGATGTACCAGAAATAGTTTGTTTTGTATAAGAAGGAATGAAATACACTTTTGTCATGCTTTTCCACAGGTACGTTAATGCCCTGCTTATTGTCATAATTTAATAGAGAAAAAATTGGCTGTAACATGACTACCAGAGCTAAAATTAATTGTACTGATGATTTAATAACAATAAAAAACAATTTCGAAGAAAGACTGCATTCTTAATTGGAGAAGGTGTTCTGAAACCTGATGTCCCTGGGTTGGCTGATGAATCTGGTAAAAATACTACATAAAAGTTTAATTTTTATATTTTTTGAGGTTAAAAATGTTGACTATAGAGATCTATGTTGTCTGTGGTTTCTGGCTTCTGGCTTTTGCAATATGGGACTCAACAGTTGACTGGTTTATCCATTCACCACTTACCTTATGAATGCAGTTATATATACATATACACATAGATAGATAGATAGATAGGTAGATACAGATATATAGATTTTTTTCTGTTGTTTTTACAGACAGTGTCTTGCTCTGTCACCCAGGCTGGAGCACAGTGGTGTGATCATAGCTCACTGCAGCCTCAAACTCTTGGGCTCAAGTGATCCTCCTCCCTCAGACTCCCAAGTAGCTGGGATTCTAGGTACACGACACCACACCAGCTGACCCTTAGTGCTTTTTGTTTGTTTGCTTGTTTTGTTTTGTTTTGTTTTTTAGAGACATGGTCTTGCTATGTTGCCCAGGATGGTCTTGAACTCCTGTCTTCAAGCTATCCTCCCTCCTCAGCCTCCCAAAATGCTGGGATTGTAGGTGAGAGCAACCATACTTGGCATGAATGATAGTATTCTCAACTTCATCATTTATTATATCTGTGATCTTGATCAAGTTATTTCCTTTGTGCTTTAGTTTCTTCATGAATAAAATGAGGATGGTAATAGTCCCCAAGGTTATTACGAACAACTAATTAATGTATGTGAAAAGTTGAGCAGTGATTAGTGCCTAAGAAATGTTCAGTACATATCAGCTAATTCTGGTCCCTCTGCAGATTGTATAAATCTTTTGCTTTTTCACTAAAGAAATGCTCAGTAAATATCAGCTATTGCTTTGCTTCTGGCATTGATCGACACCGAACTTACAAAAGAGAGGCATTAAATAACTGAAAATGGAAATTTCAATAAAACCCTATGTACAAAAAGAGAGAGAAGTATCCTACCTAACAAGGATGAAGCGGCTAAAAGAATTTTAATGATTAAATATAAATATGAAAATGATATACTCAGGAACATGAAAAATGAATAAGGGTGGATCTCAAAGTATATCTACAATTCACAGGAAAGATACAGCTGCTGCCCTTGTCTGACTAAATTTCTAGAGGCATTTTATCTCCAGAAATGAGGTATAAGGACCATGATAAAAAAAAATTTATTTTGTTAAGATGAGTAGGAGGTCAGTTTTATTAAAGTATAATTTACATATATCAATATTTTCCATTTTTTAATATGTAATTCGATAGGTTTAACAAAAATATACAGACATGCAACCACTACATCATGGAATATACAAGATATTCCCATCATGCAAGAAGTCAATCAGTTGTAGTCAGTCCTCTCCCCACCCTTGACTCCTGGAAATCACTGATAAGTCTTTTGTCACTACAGATTTGCCTATCCCATAATTTCACATAATCAGAACCATAAAGGATATAATATTAAATTTATGGCTTTTTTTGTTTAGCAAAAAATTTCTTCAATGCATTCATATCAGTGCCTATAAATAAGTATTTATTATATTTTATTGCCAAATAGTAAGTAATCCATTGTATAGATGTACTAATTTTTTCTTTACCCACTAATGTGTAATGGTCATTTGATTTGCTTCTAGTTTGGAATACTTGTATAAAGTTTCCTCAGATATTGCATACAATTCTTGGTGTGAACAGAAACTTTCATTTCTCTTGGGTAAATGCCTAGGAGCATTAAGTGTATGTTTAACTTTATCAGAAACTGCTCAACTATTTTACAATTGGCTATAATAAAAGTTCCAGTTATTTCATAACCTTAACAGTACTTACTATTATCAAACTTTTTAACTTTAGACATTTTGGTGGATGTGAAGTGGTATCTTGTTTTAAGTCGCATTTTCTGAATCACTAATGATGTTCAGGACATTTTTGACAAACTTATTCACCACCCATATCTCTTCTTGGTAAAATGTCATCACTTTATGAATCTTTATATTTACAGGCATGGGAATGAGTCTGGTTTACTTATTGTATTGCCCATTTAACTGAGAAGGGATATGTCCTTGCAATGTCTGCCTTTAATCAATGGAAAAACCCTGTAGAGGTTACAGAAAACTCCTCACCAAATTAGCAGACATACTATTATTATGGGCATGAATCCTCAGCACCGTCAAGTTTTAAGTTGGTCATAAATGGCATTGACACATTTTTTTAGTTTTTGTTTTGCCTATTCGTCTAAGACACCTTGACAAAGACTACAATTGAAGAATGGAAATTCTGAAACAAATATCTGATTTACATATCAACAGATTAGAGACTTGACATTTCATAGCATGAATAGCATAGGAGTAATGTTTCATGACCTGTGTCACCTGTAAAACAGTGTTAAGATTAAACATTGGAAAGGATAATTGAAATAATTCCTATATAAAAGGCGAGTGACAAGGAATGTTTGTGTGGCTTTTCAGCTATGGGGAGCATAGTAACAAGGCCATGTTGCCTTCTAAAAGTGTCCTACAAGATTAAGGGCAGGAATGTCAAAGTGAGAATGAACACATGGAATTGATTTTTTGAAATTATTTTTAATAGAAACTTTTATGCTGAGACCAGGGCATAGATCAATCATTTCCAAGGTCAGTATAGTGGACCTCAGAAAATGATGCCACATATTTAAATGTGACTACTAGAATTCAGAAGATAGACAGTAAAGATCCATTCCATGTAGATAACACAAGACTGGTGTACCTAGGAAAGACATTCATCTTTCCTAGAGAAGGATAATTTCCACTTTAATGTTTATATATTTGTAAATACTTGAGAAGGATTTGGGAGCTGTTTGTCATGTAATAACAGCACCCTCCACACCTGCTATTATAGTGTGGGGGCAGATTAGTGTGTCTGTCTTCTTTTTCAGGGCAAAGGTTTGACTTAGAAGGGCTACCAGAGGAGAATAACTCGAAGTGAAACAAGAACCAACTAGCAAGTTACTGTGCAAGATGCCCATATTTTGCCATTTTATTCTTAAGGATAGTTGGAAGCAAGAAAATTACCTTTTTGCAATCTTTTGAGACATTTCAATGCTCACATCAATAGACATCAAAGCAAAGCTCTGGCCTTAATCTAACTAAACCAAACCATATCAAAAGCAACATAATTTATCATGTTAATATACATTATATAGTTGGTTAGTCTAGATAGACAATGGTGAACCAATATCATCAATGTAGCCAGTTTGTATATATTCATATTGGACCAAAATAACTAGTATGTAAAATAGTGTTTTATTTCCCATTAGGACCTTGATGATGATGATACCAAAATGTTTATTTTTAACTCCCTCCCCCAAAAAAAAAGGGAAAGGAGAAAGCAAAATGAAATAAAACATTAAATTTAAAAATATATTATACAAAGGGCTATGAAACTGCTACTATGTATGTGAATCAACCAAAATGATTGCAACATCCTTTGTTGCCTAGATACCACAAAAGGGAGGTGGCAAAAGCTTGTCTGAGATGTATGGCCATGCATTGTGCTTAAACATAGGACAATTGCTTAAGGGAACATAATCTAAGAGTGATCAAATTACACAATTAAGGACCTAATAAGTGTAAGATACATATAGAAACAGGGCGTTATAATAGTTTTCAAAATTCTGCCTGGCACCGTGGATGGTGCACACCTGTAGTCCCGCTATTTGGGAGGCTGAGGCTGGAGGATGAATTCAGCCCAGAAGTTTGAGGTCAGCCTGAGCAACAGAGTGAGACTCTGTCTCTTAAAAAAAATCCAATTAGTTATTATTTTTGTTTTAAAAGTCATTATATTTTATAGAGATTAAAGACATGAGAAAATTATCTGTTATGTATACGCACATATTTAACATTTCTGTCATTGCTCATTATTTTGTGTAAATGCAAATTTCCATCTGGTATTGCTCCTTTTTTCTGAAAAAAAATCTTTCTTCACCATTTCTTGATATTAATATTTAAAGGCAAAGGATTCTTTCACCTTCTGATCATTTGAAAGAGCCTTTGTTTTTATTTCTGAAAGATATTTTTCTAAAATATCTTTTTATATTTTTATTTTATAAATAAAATAATATTTTATAATTATATGATAATTTTATCATTATATGATAATATTTTATAATTAAATGATAATCTAATATTATATGAAATTATTAATAATATTATTTATTATTAATAATATTATTAATTTAATAATATTAAATAATAGATTATAAAATTTTATAATATTTTATAAAAATATTTTGTAAATATTTTTATAAAATTCTATATTAAGTGTATTCTTTTTTTCTTCTAGAACTTTGAAGATGTTGTTCTATTGCCTTCTATTTTGCATAATTTCTAAGGATTAGTATGCTTTAACTCTCCTTTCTGTGAGTAATGTTTTCTTTCCCTGATTCCTATGTTTTTCCTTTTTATCACTGGTTTTTAGCAATTTGTGCTTTATTTTATATTTTTTTGCCTGGGATTCATTTAACACCTTGGATCTGTGATTTTAAAATTTTTATAAAATTTGGAAAATTACAACTTTTTATTTCTCAAATATTCCCCACCCCACCACTCCATGTTAGATAGCTAGATATAGTTCCACATGTCCCTAATGTTTGATTTAATTTTTTCATTTTTCTTTCTTTGGCTCATTTTTAATAGTTTATATATTTCTGTCTTCATGGTAGTCTTTTCTTCTGCAGTGTGGAATCTGCTGCTAATCCCATCGGTCTATTTTTCATTTCAGATATTGTTAATTATATCAACAAAATTTTAATTCATGTCTTTTTTTAATATTCCATTTCTCTCTTCACTATGATTTCATTTTCCTTACATCCTGAATATGCTCATAAAATTTACAGTAGCTGTAATAGGGATATAGTCTGCTGATTCTTTCATTTCTGGCATTTCTGTGTCTCTTTTTATTGATGGATACCCCTTTCCACACCACTGTTATTTGTCATATTTTCTTGCTCCTTTTATTGTCAAGTATTTTTTAAATTAGATGTCAGGTGTTGTGATTCACACTGTTGCACACTGGATTTTGTTATATTACTTCAAAGAATGTTGGACTTGTTTATGCATGCAGTTATTTCACTTTGGTATAAATTTGATCTTTCCAAGTCTTAACTGAAAGCTTTGTTAAACTAATTCCAGAGCAGCATTTTCTCTAGGGATAAATTAGCTCTCCTACTCTCACAAAGTCTCAAACCCTTCTGTGTGAAACTATCTTCCCTCTGACAATCTGCTCCACATTTTCTAGCCATCCTGATATCTTTAAGCTTTGTTATCTGTCTTTTCACCTCAGACTCTGAGCTGTTTGAGCTTCCCCTTCCTGCTTTGCAGCCAGGAAGAATGAAATAAGCTGGAGTAATTATGGTAATTTTCTCATTTCTTTCCAGCATTGTCTGTTGTCTATTGTCTGAAAACATTTGTCCACTTTTCTGATTTCATGCAGTAGGAGGGAAATTCCCATAGCAGTTAATCCTTTATTGGCAGAAGTAAAAGGCAAAACAGTGTTTTCTGAAAGAGGTAGTTTTTCTAGATTAAACAGATTAAAGCCAATTCTGATTTTTAACTACTAAGAATGCAAATAAAACTTTTATCTACAAGATTTTTATGTAATGTCTTAATTTTGGAATAATTAAATATCACTTTGTTGTAATTATTAATGTATAATTCATATGAATAGTATCCAATGGAAAGGTTTCTTCCCTCGTTGCCCCTTGACTGATAGTAAGATATTGGTAAAACATGGAATTGTATCGAACTCAAAGATAATGAAGATTGCAAAGTCTCTGCTCCAGGCCAAGACCATTCACGTGTATACTGTTTTGGAAATAAGAAATTAAATTCTACCTTACTTAAGCTACTGAATCTTAGTTTTTTGTTATTATTTGTTTTTAATAGCAACTTAACGTGTGCCCCAATTAATACACATGCTGTAAATTGTGTTAAATGTTATGAAGAACAGAACACAATGCTTGAGAGAAAATAGAAGGGGTCAATTACTTAAGATTAGGGAATTGATGAGAGCCACTCTAAGGAAGCAAATTTCAGCTGGCATTTGAAGAATGGAAATTAGTAGTGCATGAGGATGGGTGGACAGAGTTCATAGAGCAGAAACAACTATGGGCATTTTAGGAATCTCTGGAAGTCCACTATGTCCACAAATGAGAATTAGTGTGCCAGACCAGTGAGGGACAAGGCTGGAGGTAGACCATGCACACCTTACAAGACATTTGCACTACTCTAAATGACAGTGGCAATCAGGGAATGGCATGATTTTTTGCCACTTTATAAAAAGCTCCCTGACTTTTGAACAGTAGAATGTGCATTGCTTGGAACCAAAGTGGAAGTTGAGAAGCCAGGTAGGAGAGCTTTTCAATCCAGGCCAGAGATGATGGTGCCTATTTTAAA
This sequence comes from Avahi laniger, assembly GCA_963575035.1. NCBI lineage: Eukaryota > Metazoa > Chordata > Mammalia > Primates > Indriidae > Avahi > Avahi laniger. Next base: position 9,172 of record CAUYSK010066910.1, read on the forward strand.
AATACCTTTATACCAGATTATGTGTGAGAAGTCCACATTTGGAAGGCTTAATTATTTTAAAATACTAGGAAATCAATTGGATAACTGATGAAAAAGTATTGATCTTGCTTCTCTTTTGATCCCTTGTAAATGCTACTACATCCACCTCCACTCACTGATGATACATGACTTCCCTTAGGTACTTACCTAACATTACCTGTCTTATACTATAACATTCTGATTTACGTTAATTAAGTTTCTGTTTTGCCCTATTTTTCCAAATGGAATCACCCTTCAAGGCATCAGGCACTGCTTGTATTAAAACATCATGGTAAATAAGCAACGTGCATTTGAAAGCATATAAGAACGAAATCCTCTTAGAGCTCCCATGTTTTATTTTAAAGAATGTAACAGTCCATAACAATCAAAAGGGGAAAAAAAACTCATTTATTCTGTAGTTATGTTCTAGTTTTCCTTTTTCCACCCAATATGAACCATACAGGAGAAAGCATTTTAGGAAAATGTGTCCAAAGCTTTTGGACTAAGTATTCAAGTGATATTATACTTAATTTAAAAGTCTTCCTAGGTATGATATCTAGGTCTCTAAAGAACTCTATGGAGGAAAATGTTTTATTTTGTAATGTATTCAGTTTCACATTAGCTCCTTTAACTTTGATTCCAAAGATGGCCGATCTTCCCTCACAGTGAATGGATTGTCTGGAGGTCCCAAACTGTCAAATTCAGAGTATCACAATAAAACTAATGATATTTCCTGTAGTTCAACAATCTAATTAACATAATCAGTCAGCTAAGCAAACCATAACACCAGCAAGTATCCATTGTTGGGGTCATTTCAGGTATTTTTAGATTAATGTCTTTAATAACACAGTAAACGGTGATGCTGATCTTTAGAGAAAGGTAATAAAGAATTGTAACTGAAGAAGAATTGTCCTGTCAGTTCCCCTTCTACAGTCTATATATGATAAATTTAATATAGAGCGTGAACAAATAAATTAACAGGATTTGGGCTTCTGAATACCCATACTAGGCAGGGTTCTTTTCCCCAAATTTTCTCAGGGAATTATATGACTAGCATTAATGAAACTATTTTTATAAATATTCTTGTAATGTTTAAGCCTGCACACACACACATATGCACATACACATATATACACATAAAAAATTATAAACATGCATTTGTATAAATCATATATATTATATAAATATATATGTATGTATAAATCATATATATATAAATTTATTTACTCACACAATTATGAGGCTGGCAAGTTTGAAATATGTAGGACAAGCCAGTAAGCTGGAAGCCCAGAATCTTCAGGGTAAGATAGCTAGCTGCAAACTCAAATAGGACTTGATGTTGTAGTCTTGAGTTTGAACTTGAAGAGAAGGCTGGCAGGCTGGAAACTCAGAAGAGATTTCTATGTTTCAATTTTGAGAAAGAATTTGTTTTTCACTGGTAAACTACAGTTTTTGCTCTTAAGTCTTCAACTGGTTGGATAAGCCCCTCTCATTATTGAGAGTAATCTTCTTCACTTAAAATCAACTAATTGTTGATGTTATCGTATCTACAAAATACCTTCACAGCAACATCTGATCTGTGTTTGACCAAACTACTGTGCGTGGTCTAACCAAACTAACACATAAAATTAGCCATCACATATCCTATACCAGTGGTCGCCAGCGTTTTTGGCAGCAGGGACCAGTTTCATGGAAGATAATTTCTCCACAAACCTGGGGCCTGAGCAGGGGTGGGAGGTGGAGCTCAGGCAATGATGTGAGAGATGGGGAGCAGCTGTAAATACAGATGAAGCTTTGCTCATTTGCCCACTGCTCACCTCCTGCTGTGTGGCCTGGTTCCTAATAGGCCAGGGACCAGTACCGGTCTGCAGTCCAGGGGTTGAGGACTACAGTCCTATACTACAAACTGTTTTTTTATGATCACTTTTATTACATGTTGTAAAAGTCTATTGAATCTCCGTGATATTTTTTAGATATTTAGATCACAGAAAATGAAGAAATACAACATTTTCTATATGCAGAAAACATGCTTGTCTCTGTAGATAATCCCAAAGAATCTACTCAAAATATCTCCAAACCTACAACTAATTAATGAGTTCAGCATGGTCACAGAACACCAGGTAAACATACAACAATTAATTGCTATTCTACATACTAAGCATGAAATATTTGGATGTAATGCCAACAAAACAGGTACAGGACCTACATGCTGAAAACCAGAAAATGTAGACAAAAATGTAAAAAATGATGTAAATAAATGAAAAAATAAATTTATGAATTAGAAGACTCAATACAATGAAATTGTTACTTCTCCTTAAATTGATATACGTGCTTAATGAAATTTCTATCAAAATCCCAGCAAAAGTTTTTACTCATTTAGACGTTATTCTAAAATTTATATGGAAAGGCAGAGAAACTTGTAAAACTAAAACAATTTTGAAAAATAAGAAAAAATTGAGAGCAATTAATCAAATTCAGGATATCATATAGCTATAGCAATCAAGACTACAGTATTGACAGAGGAATGTAAACATAGTTTAATGAAACATAACAGAGAACCCAAAAATAGACCTACCCAAATATGCCCTCTAATTTTTTATAATAATGCAAAAGCAATTCAAAGGGCAAAAGATAACCTTTCAATAATAGTGCTGAACCAATTGGACATCTATTGGTAAAAAATTAAAACTTGATCAAAGTACTGCACATTATACAAATATTAACTCAAAGTGGTTCTTAGATTTAAATGTAGGATGAAAAACTATAAAACTTATAGAAAAAATCAGAGATAATCTTTAGGATATAGGGGTAGGCAAAAAATTTGTCTACTTGACACCAAAAGTTTGATCCATAAAGAAAACTTGTACATGAATGCTTATAGCAGCTACATTTATAACAGTCAAAAACGGGAAACAACTCAAGTGCCCTTCAACAGATGAATGATTTTACAAACTGTGGTGTATGCATTCAATGAAATACTATTCAGCAATAAAAAGGAACAAATATGATGAATTTCCAGAGAATTATACAAAGTGAAAAAAAGACAGTCCCCAAAATTTGCATACAGCATAATTCTATTTATATATTATTTGAAATGATAAAATTATAGAAATGAAGAACAGATTAGTGATTGTCATGGAGTAAGGACTTATGGGTAGAGAGTGTGGTTGTAAAGAGGCAAAGTGAGGGATCCAATCATGATAGGGCTGTTCTGTATCTTTACTCTGCCAATGCCATGCCAATATTTGTGATATTACATACTACAGTTTTGTAAGATATACCATCAGGGGAATTGAGTAAAGGATACACAAGATTTCTCTGTATCATTTCTTACAACTGCACGTGACTCTACGATGATCCTCAAATTAAAATTTAATTGAAAAAACTAAAGATTTTGGTAACAAAAAATCAAAGAAAATTTTTAAAAAATGGAGATACAACATAAGTATATTAAAAGATTAAGTATACATAAATGTCAGTTTGTCCAAATTACTTATTTTATTTAAAGCAATTCCAATTATAATCCCAGCACAGTGTTTTCGTGGATAAACAAGCTAATTCTAAGACCTATATGAAAATGAAAGGGACTTAGAATATTTAAAGCACTCTTGAGAAGCAGGATAGAGATTGAAGTCTTTTGCTATATGACTTTTAGACCTACTTTAAAGTTACAGAAATTAATACTGGTATAGACAAATAGATAAATGGAAAAAAATTAACAATCAGAAATATTTATTCAGTCATTTGATTTTCAATAAAATTGCCAAAGCAATTGGGTAAGAGAAAAATATTTACTGTAAGAATGCTATAACTAAATGACCATATGAAAAAAATAACCAATATCAAATATCATGTACAAAATATAACTTGAGATGGATCATAATTTTAAAAATAAAAATTATAACCCTTCTAGAAGGAAAGATAAGAGAATATTTTCATAATCAGGGTGTGAACAAAATTTTCTAAGAACACAGAAAAAACAATAAAGGAAATTTATAAAGTAGACATCATCAAAATTAAAAGCTTATGTCCAATCAACAGATATCATGAAGAAAAGGACTAGGAAAATTACAGATTAGAATAAAATATTCACAACACATAAATCTCAAAAAATATGTGCTTGATAAATAAATTTATAAAGATAGATATAATATAGATACATGATTATAGATATACCTTTTCAATTCAATAGTAAAATTAAAAATTAGTCTTGAAAAATGGGCAAAATACTTGAACTGACATTTTGCAAAGAAAAGATATGAATTATTAATAAGCACCTGAAAATGTGTTCACACCATTAGACATTAGAGAAAGGTAAATTCAAACCCCAATAACATCCACTTCACATTCAAAAGTATGGCTTTCATTACCATAAATAGGTCACCAAATGTGGGCAAGGATGTAGAAGAAATTAAACTCTCTTACATTATTGATAGAAAAGTCAAATGTTACAACATCTTTGGAAAAAATTTTTTCACAATGTATTATGGAACTAAACATATACCTACTTTATGACTTAACAATTTTACTTATAGTTGTTTCCAAAAAGAAAATTGAAAGCAAATATTCACAGAAACACATACACAAATATACACACAGACACATACATAAACACACACATCCAAATAATTTTATACAAAAATGTCTATAGCATCTTTATTTCTAATAGTCAAAACTGGAAACATCCCAGTCATCCATCAATAGGTGAATGGGTAAAAATATATATGTGGTTCATTTATACAATGAGATATTATTTGGTACTAAAAAGGAAAGAACTAATGCTAGTAACATTAACATAGATGAATTGCAAAAACAGTATGCTAAATGAAACAAGTTCTACAGGAAAAAAATACACACTGTATGATTTCATTTACATGAAGTTTCTAAACTATAAAAACTAACCTGTGAAAAAATAAATCAAAGCTGTCATTGCCTCTGATACTGTTGGATCATAGTCTGTTCTTGGTTCTCAGTGTGCTCTTGGCCAAAGAATGATCAGACACACCAAAAGCAAGGTAAGCATGAAACAAAGGACAAGAGGTCCTTGTTACCTTATTGAGGAAGGACGAGATAGGTTTACAGAGCAAGAGTAAGATAAAAGTTTATAGAGTAAGAGCAAGATACAATTGCCACAGATGACATACAGAACCCCTGTCATAACAAAAGGGCCTTGGTTATGGTATGGGGTCTTGTTTTATGGTGTCTAGGCTGAGCCCTCCTCATGGTTTAAACATCACCACTGAACCACTCTGATGGACAGCTGGGAGTTACATAAACTGAGTTTCACTACACATGTGGATTTCCCATGAGCCTCTCTGAAAGCTCATTTTAGGGGGTGAACTACAATGTAGATTTAAGCTAATGACATAATAATTAGCCTTAGGTTCTTCTAGGTCACCTTTTAGACCCTATTGTGTCTGTACTGCTTGGCCTGTGGGCTAAGGAATCCTCTGCATTCTTTTGCAGTTGGTACACTTAGTCCTTATTGGCAGATTGGTAGGGCCTTCTCTCCTCTCCCAGGTGTGGCAATTGCATGGTATGCCTGCTTTGTCCCCAGGAGGGTCAGAGGTCCCTCACTGTCTACCTAATAGTATCAGGGTATTTAAAACTGCTGGATAAAAGACATTATGAAACTCTTTGAAATGATGGTAACGTTCTATATCTTAGAGGTTTGGGTTACACAAGTATACATACTTGCCAAAACTCAGCTGGTTGTGCACTGGAATTTGTGCAATTACCTTAAGAGAGTGATGGCAGAAAGATGGTCAACTAGAGGTTCCTGGTGCTCATATACCTCAACAAGAAAGGAACAAAGCAACAAATCAATAGGTGAGATTCAACTGGAGTGTCAAAGGAAGAGCAATGGGCCACAGCAGGAAAGTGGAGAGGTACCTATGATTCTCAGAAGCCCAAGAGGGCAATCTGGAGAAGGGAATTAGGCATCCTGCCTCTTCTACCCCATCTCCCTGCCTAGATGAGCCCAGAGTTAGAAGAGACTTAGCCTTGCAGGAAAAAGGTAAAAGAAGAGTCACCAGCCCCCATGACCAAGGCAAATACCTATAGTCCTTACTACAGGAGAATTCCGCAGTCCTCACAAGCCCCAAGTACAGTTTGGGGAGCTGCCAGAAATTCATACAGCTGCATTGCTGCGTATTAGGAGGACAAGTTGTACACTTTCTGCCCCCCCAATGCCAACCCCCCATGGCCCCAGCTGCTGTAACACAGTGCCATCTTGAGACCAGAGCCACAGTCTCACCCCAAGCTAGCCATATCACTGTGGACCCTCACCTGAATGAGAGAGGCCTCTCAAGCTGTCAAGTAGCTGACATGCCCCTGAGTGAGCTGTGTGGCTGTGAGCTTATGCCCAGGGCCTGAGAAACATCCTGGCAGACAACACCTCCCCATGGATATGCCTTCTAGCCTGGAGAAACAGCCTGGCAGTCTCACCTCCATCTAATATACCCCCATACTGGCCAAGTAAAAGCCCTACAGCCTTGGCCTTAGCAATTCAGACCACAAATTGGCTGACCCACCATATGTACACGTGTACCTCTGCCTTGAAAAAGAGCTCAGCAAGCCTACCCCAAAAAAGTTGCACCACCACTGCCACAAATCCTCACAGTCTAGTCCACTGAGATACTTGCAAACATCACTAGCATGGATTACAGTTGAAGAACTGCACAAACACTACATCACTATGTCCACCTACAACCAAAGATATTGCAGCCCAACCCAATCAACATCCCAAGACCCATATATAGGAATAAATTTTTTCTTACAAAACCTACATCATAATATTGGAAAAGGTGACTACACTGCCAGATGCATAGAAATCAATGTAGGGACACATCTAACATGAAAAAGCAAGGACAAATGACACCTCCAAAGGAACACAATTATTCTCCAGTACCAAAACACAATCATGAGGAAATATACAAAATGCCAGAAAAAAAATTCAAAGTAATAATCTTAAGGAAACTCAGAGAGATGCAAGAGAATACAAATAGATAATTCAATAAAATGGGAAAAACAATTTATGATTTGAATGAGAAATTCAATGAAGAGGTAGATATTAAAAAAAACAGAAATCTGAGCACTGAAGAATTCAACTAATGAAATAAATAAATGAACTGAGCTTCAAAAATAGACTGAAATGAATAGAAGAAAGAATATATGAAGTTGAAAATAGGTCTTTTGAAATAACTCAAGCAGACAAACAACAAAAAAAGGAAGAACAATATAGAAAGATGAAGAAAATGAAGAAAGCCTACAGAATTTATAGAACACTATTAAGCAAACGATTATTTGCATTAAAGGAATTCCAGATGAAGAAGAGAAGGGAAAATGTGTGGAGTCAGTTGAATGAAATAATAGCTGAAAATTTCCCTGAGTCATGAGAGATAGACATCAAGATCCACGTAGCTCAAATATTCCCAAATAGATTCAACCCAAATAGGTACTTTCTGAAGAACATCATATTCAAATTGTCAAAAATCAAAGACAAAGAAAGAATTGTAAACACAGCAAGAGAAAAGTGTCAGGTCACATACAAGACAACACCCACTAGACTAACAGCAGATTTTTTAGCAGAAACCTTACAGGCCAGGTGAGAATGAGGTAATATATTCAAAGTACTGAAAGAAAAAAAAAAAAACCCGCCAATCAAGAGTACTATACCCAGCAAAGGTATTCTTCAGACATAAAGGAGAAATAAAGTCTTTCCCAGACAAGCAAAAACCAAGACCACTAGACCAGGCTTACCTGAAATACTTAAGGGAGTCCTATATCTGTAAGCAAAATCATGGTAAATATCATCATGAAAACCTGAAAAATTATAAAAATTGCTGTTAGAGCTGACACATAAAGGATAAAGAGAAAGAAATTAAACTTTATCACCACAGAAAACCACCAAACTTCAAACATAATGAGATGAAATAAGGAAAAAAACATACACAAGCCAACAAAATAATAATCAATATAATGACAGGCATAAGGCCTCACCTATCAATAATAACCTGAGGTAAACTGATTAAATTCCCTAATTAAAAATCTAGACTGGCCAAACGAATTTAAAAAAAAGACCCAAATACATGCTTCCTCTAAGACGCTCACTTTACTTATAAAGATACACATAGACTACAAGTGAAGAGATGGAAATGGAAACAAACCTAAAGCAAGCAGGAGTAGCTATACTTCTATCAGATAAAACAGATTTTAAGTGAAAAACTATAAAAAGAGACTAAAGAAAACACTATTCAATAATAAAGGGATCAATTCAACGAAAGAATATTGAACTGCAAATATATGTACCTATCTCTATTACACAAAGCTATCTAAATATTCCATGTAATTCCTATCAAAATACTAATGACATCCTTCGCAGAAATTGTAAAAAAAATTCTAAAATTTGTATGGAACCACAACAGACCCTGAAGCTAAAGCAATCCTGAGTAAAAAGAACAAAGGTGTATATACATATAAACACACACACATACATATAAAGCAATATTATTAGATCTAAAAGGGGAGATATACCTCAACAAAATAATTGTTGGGGACTTCAATATCCTACTCTCAGCATTGGGCAGATCATCTAGACAAGAAATCAACAAAGAAACATCAGATTTAAGTTGTGCCCTAGACCAAATGGACCCAACAGACATTTACAGAACATTTTGCCTAATATATACCATTTTCATTAGCACATGGAATATTCTCCAGGATTGAGCATATATTAGGACACAAAACAAGCCTGAGAAAATTAAAATAAAAATCAAATCAAGTATCCCTTCTGTTAACAATGGAATAAAACTAGAAATAAATAATGAGAAACATTTAAAACTATACAAATACACAGAAATTAAACAAGTCTTCCGAATGAACAAGCGGTGAAGGAAGAAATTAAAAACAGTCCTGAAATTTGTATGAAACCACAAAAGACTCCAAATAGACAAAGTGATACTAAACAAAAAGAACAAAGCTGGAGACATTACATTATCCCATTTCATGATTTCATACACATATGATGATTTCATAGAAGTAAAGAATAAAACAGAGGTTACTGGAGGCCGGAAGGGTAAGGAGAATGCAGCAATAGGGAGAGATTTGTTAAAGGATACAAAATTACAGGTAGATAGGAGAAATAAATTCAAGTATTTTATAGTACTGTAGGATCTCTATAGTTAACAATAATATGTATTTTCCAATAACTAGAAGAGAAGATATTGAATGTTCACAACACAAAGAATGATAAGTGTTTAAGATAATGGATATGCTAATTATCTTTACCTGGGTCAGTATACATTTTATACATCAAAACATCACTATGTACCCTATAAATATATGCAATTATTATGTGTCAATTTAAAAATACATAATTTCTTTAAAAATAAAGAAAATAGCCATAAACCAATACTGGAATTCAGCTTATTAGGTACATAAAGTGTTTATTATTGAAGTATACGGAGATCTTCAATTTACTTTGACATCCGTCCAAATAATAAGCTGAATTGAGGGATGGGTAGATGGATAAGAATTTGATGAAATAAATATAGTAGCGTATTAATAATTTTGGAATATTGGAAATGTATATATGGATGTTCATGATATAATTCTTTCAACTTACTATATATTTAAAATTTTTCATAATGAATTATTGGAATAAACAATGCTCATTTTTACAAAAATCACATTCTAAAAGTAGCAAGACTTATGAAAAAATTTGTGTTGGGGCAGGCACTCAAAAACTATGCAACTTAGTAACTAAATATTAAAAAATAGAATAGTACTTACAAATTGAATTGCCCAGGCAGGCTGCTTAAGGCAATTGGAGATTGAATAAATATTAAAAGCAAACTATATTAGTTGGTTAGGGCTGGCAGTAACAAAGTGCCTCAAGCTGCATGGCTCCACCAAAAAAATTTATCGTTTGACAATACCAAAGTCTAGAAATCCAAGATCAAGTTGTTACCTGATAACGACTTGCTTTCTTCCAAGAACTGTGAGTAAGACTCAATTCCATGCTTCATGTCTAGCTTCTGGCAGTTTGCGGGGAATCTTTGGCATCCTTGACAATAAAAACCTCATTCTGGTCTCTGCCTTCATCTTCATTCCCTTGCATGTGTTTCTATCCTCAATTTCCCCTTTTTATAAGGAAACCAATCAAATTGTTTAGGGTCTACCCTAAAGGTCTCATAGTAACTAATTGCATCTGCAACAACCCTATTTCCAAATAAGGTCACAAATCTGAGAGCATCAGGATTAGGATTTCAGCATATAAATTTTGAGAGAATACAATTAAACTCACAGCACACACAAATATGTTTTATGCGTGACTGTTCATTGTTAACAATAACTGTGTCAGAAACCTAGGACTTAGAAGTTTTCAACTTCTATGCCATATATCTTTGTATCATCCATGTTCTTATAGAGTCCATATATGCTTATTTATCAAGAAAATTCTGTATATATTATAAATGGAAGGCAATTCAGGGATCTAGAAAATATACATTTCACTTTTTGTCATTCATATCTTACATTTACTTCCATAATTATGGCTTTCATTAACTAAGATTACTTAGAATAAATTCATCCATTAGGTTAAGGGTGGTTGCTAATGGGGAAATCTGGGATCTCATGCTAATACTTTACCATATATTAATTCACTCAATTTTTAACATGAAATAAATCTAATTTTATTTTATTTATGGATTGATTTTTTTATTTTCTTACTTATTTTAATAAAAGTGGGCCTTTATTATAGGGCTTATGCTTTCTTACTTTTTTCAGTTAACACATTTTGAACATTCCTTCACCTCAGTACAAATATTCTGCTTATGGAAGCACTGTGGGTTATTTGCCCATCATTTACTAATAGATTTTGAGTTATTATCAATGTTTCCCAATTCCACACAATCTGTGGAAAACATGCTTGATACATTTGAGTAAACTTATAGAATAAACTTCCCATAAGTAAATTAAAAATTCAAATGATAAATACATATAACATTTTTAAAAAGATCAAATTACATACTCAAATTTTTAAAATATCTATTTGTTTATATCTTCACCAACAGTTCAAAATTAAAATGTCTTAATATAGATTTATATTAATGCATAATTTTATAAGGTTCTTATTTAATATAGAAAAGAAACAGCTTTCCTATAAAGCTAATTTCCTACTCTATAAATACAAGTTTTTATTATTTTATTGTTGGAAGTATATAGAAACCAGATATTTTCAATTGATCCTAGGTCCAATGTCATTATTTCAAGAAAAAAACCATGCCCTTTGTTTATACTATTCTTGCTAATGTCACACCAATGGTTTCACTATAAGCAGTTTCTAAATGTACAGAAAGTTATAGCTGAAATACACATTTGTATTCTAACTTTTAACATCCTTGTTTCAGGATGTCTCCATTAAAATAATGAAGTCATGAATGGTGAGACTGTAGGAATAACAAGACACAATAAAAGTGTTATCTGTAATTACATTACATTTTTGCCTTCATGCATCAAAATGTTTTGTAATTTAAATCAAAATTGGCAAGCATTTAAATACCATGATGAGGCACTCACTTTTGCTTAAACATATAAATTAGCATATGCAACCCAGTTAGCTAGTTTGATTATCAGGCACATATTCTGCATTTAAAAATGAGGTAGAATCTGCCACTATACTTTTAGTTAATGAGAAAATAATTTAGAAATTTCAAATTGATATTACAATAAGCTAATTTTTTATACATATACAACTTTTAAAAAAAGATACATGTTACATCATATATATAGTATGTGTATACATATATATTATACATTTATTTATTTATTTATTTATTTATTTTGAGGCAGAGTCTCACTCTGTTGCCCAGGCTAGAGTGCCATGGCTTCAGCCTAGCTCACAGCAACCTCAATCTCCTGAGCTCAAACGATCCTTCTGCCTCAGCCTCCCCAGTAGCTGGAAGTACAGGCATGCGCCACCATGCCCAGCTAATTTTATATATAAATATATATATATATATATATGTAGTTGTCCAGCTAATTTCTTTCTATTTTTAGTAGAGACGGGGTCTCACTCTTGCTCAGGTTGATCTCGAACTCCTGACCTTGAGCGATTCACCCGCCTCGGCCACCCAAAATGCTAGGATTACAGGCGTGAGCCACCACGCCCGGCCATTTATTTCTGAAAAAGCCTGAACCTATTCAGAACTGATACTTTAGGGTGACCAACTAGCCCAAAATCTAAGGAAAAAGAGGAATCTGCAGGAAAAATGAGACACAAGCAATTGCTAACTTGAGGAAAAAGCAGACTAAAAACATTAACAATGTGCTGAAAATGAAATATGGATTGATGAGGCAGTGTTAAGCCAGGAGGGCTGCAGACATAGAAGTCTGCATCTCCTTCAGGTTTTTTTTTTCACCCAAAAACTCCCACTAGCTTTCACAAAAAAGAGTAAGACACTTGAAGAAGGGTACCCTGTGGTGAAGGTCTCAGAGAGTGTAAAGACAAGCACTACAGGCACTATCGCACTTATGGAACAAGAGCTTAAATATGAGGGGGAAGAACAACAAACACTCTCATCATTAGAGTATTTATTAAAATCCCATTGCAGGTGGAGGAAGGGGAGAGGAAACATCCTTTACCCTTTAAGGAGAGAAGAGAACATGTTCCAGGCCAAAGCTCCGTAAAGGAGATGGACAGAAATACTGAAACACACTGTGAAACACAGGATCACAGTGCAGACCTACGATGGAGGCTTAATCATATAAAAAGAGAACATACCTTTCCACTCTCCCATTTCCATGCTAACATGCATTGTATGTTCTCATGGTTAAAAAGTGACCGTGAAATATGACTGGGAAAGCAGCAAGGGTGTGAAAACAGACTTTCTTAGGGGTGGGGTGCAAAAACGGAGACCCAAAACTGAAGGTAAAGTAGACGTTAAGAAAAACCGTCTGACAAATCATCCCCCACAATAATAAAAGGTAGCACTAGAGGAGTTTGAAGCCTGTGGAGTGGAGTGGAGGGTATTCAGAGGAACAGTACTCCTCAAACACAGTCCAACTTCTGCCTAGATTAACACAAACACCCACGGTGAAGACTTAGTAGTACATTCTGCTGGGCGTGGTGGCTCATCTCCTGACATTCTGAGATGCCAAGGCCAGCAGATTGCTTGAGTCTGGGAGTTTGAGACCAATCTGAGCAAAAATAAGACCCTGTAGATACAAAAAATAGAAAAATTAGCTGGGTGTGACCATGCATGTTGCTAGTATCAGCTACTTGGGAGGCTGAGGCAGGAGAATTGTTTGAGCCCAGGAGTTTGAGGTTGCAATGAGCTCTGATGACATTACTGCACTCTAGCATGAATGACAGAGTGAGACTCTGACAAAAAAAAAGAGAGAAGAAAGAAAAAGAAAAAAAAAAACCCTTATATATCCATCTTGAGTGGCATACACAAGGTGTGATTTTCATCAAAAAATGAAGAGGAACAAAACAACCAGTAAAAAAAACTCAACACGTTTCTGGGGATACAGCAATTAATGTAATATAACACAGATATAGCACAGAGGTTGGAAATATCCAGCAGAGAATTTAGAAGAGTTATAATAGAAAACATGAACATTCAAAATCAGATTATTCAGAAAAGAGACAGAAACTATAAGAAAGAAACAAATAGAAATGCTGTAAATAAAAATATAGTAGCAAGTTTTTTCAAAATATAGGCATAAAAGCCTTAGGCTCAGTAGTAGACTTGATATAGGAGAAGAAGAGAGTTCAGTAGAAATTGCCCAAATTAAAATGCAAAGGTAAAAAAGAGAAAGAAAGAAAAAAAAATCTTGCAGAGAACAGAATATCTAAGAGCTATGGGAAAATATTAAAAGTTTCAATATGTGTAATTGACATTTAAGAAAGAGAAAAGAGAGAGAATGAGACAAAAGAAATATTTGAAATCATAGTAGCTAAGAATTTTTCAAAATTTATAATAGACATGAAATTATGGATTATAGCTCAAAGAATGCAAATAAAGATAAATATCAAATATGCATATTTATGTTTATATATATCTTATAAGAATGTCATATTCTAACTTCTGAAAACAAATTCAAAGAGAAAAACTCAAAGGATTCCGAGAAGAAAAGAACACACACAGAAAAACAAAGAATTACAGCAACCTTTTCATTAAATACTATATAAGCTAGATTAGCGAGTCCCCAACCTTTTTGGCATCAGGGACTGTTTCATGAAAGACAATTTTCCCATGGACTAGGGGTGGGAGATGGAATGATTCAAGCACATTACACTTATTGTACAGTCAAACCTCTCTGCTAATGATCATCTGTATTTGCAGTTGCTCCCCAGCTCTAGCATCATCACCTCAGCTCCACCTTAGATCATCAGGGATTAGATTCTGATAAGAAGTGTGCAATCTAGATGCCTTGCACGTGCAGTTTACAGTAGGGTTTGTGCTCCTAGGAGAATCTAATGTTGCTGCTGATCTGACAGAAGGCGGAGTTTATGCTGTGGTGCCAGCCATGGGGAGTGGCTGCAAATCTCACTCCCTCACCCTCACTCACCTCCTGCTGTGTGGCCCAGTTCCTAATAGGCTAAAGACTGACATCCTAGGCTGAAGGATTGGGGACTGCAAAGCTAGATGACAGTGGATCGACATTTTCATGGATCTGGGAGGAAAAAAAAAAGTCTGTCCATTAAGAATTCTTTATCAAGCAAAATTATCTTTCGAAAATGGAGAAATAAACTTTCTCAGAAAAATAAAAGCTCAGAGGAATTTTTGCAACAGATCGAAATCACTGGAAAAGTTAAAAATATTTAGGCAGAAGGTATATAATATTATTCAGAAAGCTGGCTTTATTTATACACAAAAAGAACACTGAAAATAGAATAAATGAGAATAAATACAAACTTTTTTCATTATATATTATTCTAAAAGATAAGTCACTGACTGAAGCAAAAAAACATAACAATGGATTGTATTTATAGATATACTAAATTACAAAGTATGGTATTAATAACACCGCAAAGATGGAAGGTAGAAATTAGGAATATACAATTGTGAAATTCTTGTGCCAAATGTGAAGCACATATTATAAACTTAAAAATTTGTAAAAGTGATACAAACGATAAAGTTAATGTTGAAAATAATACAGAATCATAGAAATACTCAAATCACTCAACAAACACATAAAAAAAAAGAAGCAGCAAAGAACACAGAATAAATAGAAAACAAATGGAAAAGATGATAGATTTTAACCTCACCAATCAAGCCCATTAAGTGCTAACAGAATAAACATCTTCACTTAACCACAGAGATTATCAAACTGAATTAAAATAAATATTGAACTTGATGCTGTATTCAAGGAACCCACTTTAAATTATAAGGATATACCTTGATTAAAAACGAGAGGAAGGGGACATGAAGCAATACCACGGCTCCCGGGGGAGAGGCGGAGACTCTGCCCTGCGCAGTGTCCTTAAGCAAGCCCAGGCCACGCGGAGAAAGCCCTTCCCTCGGGTCCACCCCCACGCCTCACGCAGTCACCTGCACCCTGCCACCCAGCGTTGCCTATTTCTGCTAACAGTTGAGAGACACTCCCGGCTCTCATTACACCGGTCTACTCAGGAAGAGAGTTGTAGACCAGCAGGGAAGGGCATGAGGCTCGGAACTGCAGGGGTACGGAAGTGGGCCCCTAATCAGGTCTGAGGAGGGATCATTCATTCAGTGGTTTATTTATTCATTGAGCGAAGGCTTACTTATCACTTACTGTACACCAGACACCCTGCGGAATCTGAAAGCAAGAGTGGGAGTTTGGCTGGGACCACACTGACATCTGGGATGTCAGCATTGGAAGGCCACCAGAGATCTGGGGGTCCAACCCTTTGTCTCACAACCGTCTCAGTTGCAAAGCGGGTTTAGGTCCCAGGTTGACTGCCAGATCAAGGTTCTTTCTATAGTATCAGCCTCTGTCAGGAGAGAAGCAGGTGCTCGGGTACTGTTTGCAGCCTTTCAGCCAGAGGCTGCTGGGTGGAGGGAGGTGGGTTGCCCTCTTGTTTCAGCTTTGACAGCTGATAACAGTAACCTCTCCTCACCATTTCACAACCCACTTTCTAAGAATTATCTTCTCAGAGGAAGCTGGGAGCTTTATCTTCATCAAGCTTATGCCCCAATAAGCAAAAGCCTTCAAAACTTACTCTTCAGAATCTATAACTTGCTCTTTCAACTATGTCTTATCCACACTCACCTGATGGAATGGACTTGTTCCCTCTATCAAAAACAGCCAAATGGTGGTGTGGAGGAAAGATCATTTTTAGCCTTATATGTCGCTGATCCTAAAATAACCTTAATTTTTGTGTGATGTTAAAATATTTGAATTATTTTGTGTTTTCAAATACTTATGCATTTGCTTAAGAGCATCCAAATCTTTCCTTTAAAAATAAAATTTTTAAGAAACAAAAAAATGAAAGAAACAAAACTCTCTGAAAAGAATGATGTAATAGCTCTATTAAATCAAACAATATGGACTTAAGAGCACAAAACATTTTCAGAAATAAAGCAGACATTCCATAATAATAAAAGTGTCAAATTCTAAGAAGACTTAACCATTACAAATGTGTATGCCCTTCAGCATGCAGCATCAAAATACATAAAGCACAAAATAAATAAAAAAACTAAAACAAATATTTCCAAAATTATAGCTGGAGGTACCAGAACTTCTGTCATTATTTGACAGAAAAGGTGGAAAATAAAATCAGTAAGAATATAAACCTGAACAACACTATTCATAACTTGATCTAACATTTATAGAATAGTCCATCTCATTATAGCAAAGTACACAGTCTTTTCAAGTGAAATATTCCCACAGATAGAATATTTTCTGGGACATAAATATTTCTTAACAAGATTAAAAGAATTGAAGTCATGAAATACTTGTTATTTCTGTCAATTAAAAGTGTGTGTTCTTGGAGAACCACAAAATTCCTATGGTTCGACTATTTGTGTCCCTCCAAAATTCATGTTAAAACTTAGTTCCCATAGTGGTGGTATTAAGAGGTAGAGCCTTCTGGAAAGTGATTAAGTCATGAGAGCTCCAACCCTGTGAATCAGTAAATGCATTATAAAAAACACTTCAGATTTCTATCTAGCACTACTGCCTCTTCTGCCATGTGAGGAAATACAATTTTCCTCTTCTGCCAGGAGAGGACATGGCAAGAAGGCACTATGTTGGAAGCAAAGAGCAACCTTCACCAGGCACCAATTTGTTGGTGCCTTGATCTTAGATTTCTCAGAGTCTAGAACTGTGAGAAACAGATTTCTGTTCTTTATAAATTATCCAGTCTCAGGTATTTTGTTACAGCAGCACAAAGATAAGAATTAAATTAGAAGCCTAAAACAAGAAGATATCTTAAGAATCTCTAAATATTTAAAATTAATCAACATATTTCTAAATAGTTCATGGGTCAAGGAGAAAGTCACAAAGTAAAATTAAAAATATTTTTAACTGATGTGAACAAAAAATATTTCAAAATAATGCAGCACTGAAAGAAAAATTTATACTATTACATATTTGAATCAGAAAATGAGATATATCCAAAACTGGTAATCTAATCTTTCATCTTAAGAAACTAAAGAAGAGAAAATTAAACCTAAAGTAAGCAGAGGATGGAAATTATAAAGGTAAGAGCAGAAATCAATGAAATTCAAAACAGAGAGCAATAGAGAAATCAATGAGACAAGCTGGTTTTTTGAAAAGATCAATAAAATTGACAAACCTCTCAGCTACACTAGCCAAGAAAATAAGAGGAAAATAAAAGGGAAGATATAATTTACAAATGTTATGAATAAAAGAGGAGAAATCACTAATGGCCTTAGATATGTTAAAAGAATAGGTAGATAATACAATCTGCATCCATAAATTCAACTTAGATGAAATGCACCAATTCCTTAAAAGACAATGCACTCTCAATATAAAGAAATAATCTGAATAGTCCTATGTCTATTAAGGATATTGAACTCAGACTGAAAAAACCTTCAAATGAAAACTCTGTGTTTGAAATACTTCACAGGTGAAGTCTCCCGAACACTTAAGGAATAATATCAATTTTGCAAAATCTTTTTCAGAAAACAAGACAGAAAGGAATACCCTTCTCCACTTATTTTATGAGGGCAGCATTATCCTAATACAAAAACGATAAAAAGAGTAATCAAAGGATAAGAAAACTATAGAGTGATATTGGATCATTCATGAATATAGATGCAAAAATCCTCCAAAGATGTTGCACATGAAACCCAGAAATACATAAAAGGACAGTGCATCATAATGAATTGGGGATTATCTCTGGAATGTAAGACTGGTCCAAAATTTAGAAATTATTCAATTTAATTAATCATATTAACAGACTAGAAGAAAAATCTTAATATCATATCAACAGATACATACACCAAGTATTTGAGAATGAACATAGTCATTCTTGAATGGAACCAAATAGAGAGTTCAGATATGGACACACATACATAGTCAGTTGATTTTGACAGAGGTAGATTTTCTTTATCAGAAGTGAAAAACTCTTTTTTGTACCAATATTAAGGAAATAAAAAGAAAAACCACAGAAATATTTGCAAATCTCAATTATGACAAATGGCTTGTATCAAAAATGTATAGCAAGAAGAAAACAAACGCATTTTTTTAAAAAGAACAAAAGTTCAAAAGAAGATATATTATTGAAGAAGATAAATGCATGGCAATTAAGCACATAAAAATATGTTCAACATCATTGGTGAATAGAGAAGTGCAAATTAAAATGGCAATGGGATACCCCTACACGCATATTAAAATGGCTATTAAACACTCAAACACATACACACACTATCAAGTGCTGACAATGATGCAAAACAACTGTAACTCTCATACATTGCTGGAGGGAATGCAAAATGATACAGCAACTTTAGAAAACATTTTGACAGCTTCTTATAATTTAAATATACACTTACTATATGATGTACCAATTGTACTCCTAGGAACTTATCCAAGAGAAATAATAACTTATGCAAAAAACAAACAAAAACTGAACCTGAATGTTTACAGCAGCTTTATTCATAATCACCAAAAACTCAAAACTAGATCAACTGGTTGGTTTCTGTAGATAAATGGATAAACATATTGTGCTATGGTATACATAAAAGGGAATACTACTTGAAAATTAAAAACAGAATGAACTATTCATTGTTGCAACACATGGATGAAGTTTAAATCCACTTGACTAAGTGAAAGAAGCTGGACCAAGAAGAACTTCTATTTTATGACTCAATTTATGTGACATTCCGGAAAAGGCAAAAACTACCCTAGAAAAAACTAGAATCTATATAGAACTCAGGAAAATCAGCAAGAAAAAAATCAAACAACCCCATTAAAAAGTGGGCAAAGGCCATAAACAGAAACTTCAAAAGAAGACAGACTAATGGGCAACAAACATGAAAAAATGCTGAACATCTCTAATCATCAGGGAAATGCAAACCAAAACCACAATGAGATATCACTGAACTCCAGTTGAGAATGGCTTTCATCAAAAAGTCCTAAAACTATAAATGTTGGCATGGATGCAGAGAGACAGGAACACTCATAACTGCTGGTGGGACTGCAAACTAGTGCAACCTCTGTGGAAAGTAATATGGAGATACCTTAAGGAGCTAAAAGTAGAACTACCATTTGATCAAGCAATCCCATCAGTGGGCATCTGCCCAAAGGAAAAAAAGACATTCTACAAAAAAGACATCTGCACTTGAATGGGTGCGGTGCGCACCATCTAGGGGATGGACTCTGACTCTTGTGGGACAAAGGCAATATGTGTAAACTAAATATTTGTACCCCTGAAATATGCTGAAATAAAAATAAATAAGTAAACAAAATTTAAAAAAAAGAAAAAAGAGAAAACATAGAGATGGAAAGCAGATCGGTGGCTACAGGAAGCGGGGAGTGTTGGTGGGAGAGGGACTACCTACAAATGAGAAAGGAGGAAACCTTTGGGGTGTTGGAAATGTTCTGTATCTCAACTGTGGTAGTAGACAGAGGACTGCATGAATTTCTCAAACTCCATAAAACTATACACCATAAAGATAGAATTTTATAATATGTAAATTTGACAAAGGAAATAAGCAGGATGAGGAGAGAATTCAAAATCAAATACTAATTGTAAAAAACAAATCTTCTGAAAATGATTAGCATAACAATGTTGAAGCAGTGGATAAGAAAGAAAGTAATGTTAGTAAATTTGTAAACAATATTTTGCATGCATATTGTAAAGTGAAAGACAAAAGAGCTATACATGATCACTGTACTCTCGTTAATATATATATTTGTTTACTCACAGTCATATGGATTTGCAAATCTGTAACTACTGTAAGAACATATTATGGCTAAAGAATAAGTAAATATATTATAGATAATAAGAGCAATTTTGCTCATTGTCATAGAAGAAAGTTACAGATAAGGAATGTGGGAAGACTAGAATGAACTCTGTGGTGTGGACTGAAATTGAGGTACCAGCATGGACACACAGTTTTTCAATATATATCGAGAGTTGGCCCTTCATATCTGTGGGTTACACATCGGTGGATTCAGCCAACTGCAGGTGGGAAATATTTGGGGGAAAAAAATGAATGCCTGCATTGGTATGGAACATGTACAAACCTTTTCTCATTATTATTCCTTGAACAAGACAACATAACAACTGTACGTGGTATTTACATTGTATTAGGTATTACGCATAATCTAGAGATGACTTAAAATATTCAAGACAATGTGCATAGGTTATACACGAATACTATACCATTATATTAATATAATGAACTTGAGCATATGTTGATTTTCGTATTCCCAGGAGGTTGTAGCACGTATGCCCATAGATTCTGAGGGACAACTCTGCGTGTGGGTGTGTGTGCATACATACACACACACACACACATACTCTTAGATAAACACAGAAGTAAATATGGTCGTTTGTGTATCCTGGTGAGAAGGACTAGAAACAGTGACACCTCCATAACAGATGGACCATATCTATGACCCAAATCTCACTTTTTAAATATCCAAAAGTAGAAATCAGAGCTTGTTGGAGTAGTTGATTCAAGGGCTAGGATAGGAAAAAAAAGAAAAAACAAGATGCCCGGAAAAATGTTTT
>CAUYSK010066915.1:0-11229 GCA_963575035.1 Avahi laniger
GTATACCATGGAGTACTATTCAGCTTTAAGAAACAATGGTGACATAGCACCTCTTATATACTCCTGGAAAGGGCTGGAACACATTCTACTAAGCGAGGTATCCCAAGAATGGAAAAACAAGCACCACATGTACTCACCATCAGATTGGTATTAACGGATCAACACATAAGTGCATATATAAGAATAACATCTATTAGATATTGGGCAGGGGGGAGGGGGGAGGAGGGAGGAGCGGATGGGTATATGCATACACAAAGAGTGCATGCTCACCACGCAATAGGATGGACATATTTGAAACCTGAACTGAGGGAGGGAGGGGGGTCAAGGGCAACACACGTAACCTAAACATCTGTACCCCCATATTATGCTGAAATAAAAAAAAAAAAAGAAAAAAAAACCTAGGTATGAGACTGATATAACGAGACTTTTCCCCTTTGTGTGGAAATGTGGAAACGGCAAAAGAAAGTGATGTCCTGAGTCGTTCTGGAGAACGAGGAAAAGGAAAATAAAGTTAATTGGATTAATCCCCGTTTAAAGCTTGCTATTTTGTTCACCATTATTTGTTGCATTAATTTTAATACTTTGAAATATTATATTTAAACATTATTTATCTGAATTATGAAGCATTTTGGCAATCACTTAAAATTTTGCACCCAAGTCAAATATCTCATTTGCCTCACCCTAAACTCGGACAGGATGGAGTATTTTATGAAGACTCAAAAATAATGGTTTCTGTATTATCATAACAACAAAACCAGATGAAAACATCAGAAGAAAAGAAATTTGCAGGCTAACATTTCTTTTCAATATTGATGAAAATATCTTCAACATTATGAAACATTATAAAGCATGAAAAATTATGGTATATACCAATAATGCAAGGTTGATCCAACCTCTTAAAAATCAACTAATGCAATATATTATATTGATAAAAGAAATGACAGGGGAAAAATACATGAACATCCAATAAGTACTGAAAAAAGTATTTGAAAAAACCAGTAATTCTTTTTTATGATAAAAACACTCCACAAACTAGGGACAGATGGCAACTTCTCCAACTTGGTTAAGAACAGATACATAAAATCCATAGATAACATCGTACTTAATCATGAAACATAGGATGCTTTTCTCTAAAATCAAGAAAAAGACATGAATGATTAAACATATGATTTCTGATTCTTTAGTATCAAGTTGTTTTATTTCTAAAAATGCCACTAAGTTCAGTTGTACACCAAGTTAATCATTAAAATTTGTTGAAATTTAATAGTAGAGACAATTCTGGAATGGTTTAAACAGGCAGGAGACAAGACTAACTTTTAAGAAGATATTAGACAAATTTAGAAGAAAGAACATGTTAGAAGAAAGATAGTGTCTAAAGGTAGCATGTATTTAGCAAATAAACAAATGACAGGAAAAAAAACCCCTCATAATGAAAGCTCTATCCTTTCCAAAATAAATTTGGTTTACATGTGCTTTTTGGTAATAATCAAATAAAAATGGCAAATTATTTTTTCAGAGTTTAGTAAATCATGCACCTAATTTCACCTTGAGGAGGCACTGGTAAATTTCTGAAGCAAAAAAACCTGAGAGGTAAGGTAAATATGTGTAAGGCGAGCAGGGCCAGTATAGACTCATTAGGACTTAAAAACCCTTATACGGCAAAGTAGAACAGCCTTTCTATCATGCTGATTCTCTGAGGGAACAGCCTATGACTTTGTTTTGTTTTTCCAAGCTTGCATTGTAACACTTCACATTGTTTTTTCTTCTTCAATGATTTAATCAGGCAAGAGAAACACAGCCATAGTCATAAAGCACATTCCCAGGGAGGCAACTTTCATTCATCTTCCATGTCAGCAGAGTCCTTGACAAGCTTAGCAAACTGATGCCATCTGCAAATTATTAGCTAGATTTTATCTGGACCTTTTAATAAGACTCTTATTTTAAACTTCATTTCACTCTCTTTAAAGGCTTGTTTTAGTGCTAACAACAAGGAAGCTGTGCTTTACATCTGCAGTGCACATATGTGAATGTTCTGAAACAAGGGTCAGATTTGTGGAACATTATTTAGAACTGTTCTCTTGTGTATTAATGTGCAAGAATGAGATAGAAGCAAAGACGTGATTCAGTGAAAATGAATGACTTCTACATTAATGAGAGCAATGAATTCTTAAAATGGCAACAACAACAAAAAAAGATAAAATACAATGGGATTTGCAAATGTTAAATAAAATATCTGTACTCAGTTCATTGCTCCAGAGCTAAAGTGAAATATTATTATGAAACTCTAAGGTGACACTAAAGGAATGCAACTGTTCAAACAAATGACCCCAAGCATAGCCATTACAGCAGTTTTCCTTAAATGTTCTCCAAATTTAGTGTTTCATCAAGTATGGAATATTCTACATCACCATACTATTTATCTTTTGTTTTAATATTAATATACTATTCATACACTGAGTAATAGATGTATAATTTGCATATACTGTTTATCTGATTTTCATGAATGCAGACATTTGACAGTCATTCTTGATTCCTCGATCTTCCTTAACCATTGGAATCTTAACAATTGCCTAATCCTACTACCTCTGCCTCCTAAATATTGCTCAGGTTTCTCTCCATTTCCACTTCAAGTACCCATGTCCAGTCCATAATTATCTCTTACCTGAAACACTAGACATGCACTATCTATAATGGTTTTCAAGTTTATGGCAATCAAAGCACAATGACAGATGTGATCCCACTTTGTGAATGTGACAAATGTTCTTTTTGTGTATTCTCCTCTTCTCTTTTAAGGAAACTTGTCATTAGTTTTAGGGTACATCCTAATCTAGGATGATTCCTCTTCAAGATTCTTAACTTAATTACATCTTCAAAAACCCCTTTTCCAAGTAAGATCATAAGATTTCAGGGGACAGCAATATTTCCATAGATCTAACAACTAATTCTTGTATCTTTGTATTCAGGTTTGACATTCTAACATTAGAATGTTTGGAATACATTTCATACTTAGATTTAAACACTATCACACTTCAATCTTGCTCAGACTTAGGTTTAAATCTCTTGTCACTTGAAAGCCTCATGTATATGTCAGAGAAACAAACAACTGATGACATAGAAAGCTCATCATTATTGCCCTCATTGGAAGCTGATAAAGTGCCTCATTGGGAAATTTACCAACTTTGGAAACATTCTAGGAACATGAGAGTAAGGAGGATAGACGGTTGGATAAGTAGATGCACAGTGAGATGAGAAGACAGATGAATGAATGATGTTTATCTTTTATTATTTGTTCTCTTACCTATGCCCCTCCAATAAAACACTTCTAGATGCCTATATAAGTATTTTTTTAAAAAAATTAATTTTGTAGGTGGCATAAATCCGTTGCAAATACTAGATAATCAGCACAGATTAATCTCAATAATCAGAAATCACTTGTTGATTTTTCCTGCTAAAAGTATAACTGGATTAGATTGATACGTCTTCTCATCTTGTGCTTTTTTTCTCTCCCTAAGTACATTCTTAAAGATTTTTTCTTTCTCTCAGATATACATTTACATCAAGTACAGTTTACTTTTACTTAGTTCACTATAACTTTTTTTTACTAAAGAATTACATAGGAAATTGTAGTTTATTAAATTTCCCTTTATTTCTAAATATTATATGTAGGATATTCTTTAAAATGCATTAAAGAGTATTAACTTGATGAAATATGTAAAAATCACATTCTTGCTTTTAGTCATAGAAAGAAAACACATAGATTAATGAAATGTTAATAAATAGCTTATATGTGGATTGTATCTATGTCTATATTGTGCTGGTCATTCAAATATTTAAATTTTCATTTACTGAATCTTGGGTAGAAAAATGTATAGACTAATAAGTGTGAATCCACAAGATATATACAAATTGTACACAACTAGTGGAAAAATACTAAAATGAGAACATATCCTTTTCTCCTGATTTTATGTATTTCCTGGTTTTAAAGATTCAGGCAGTCCTCTATAGAATCAAGGATATAGTTTGGTTTGAGAACTGTGCTTGCTTATTACAGAGAGCTAATATATTTTACCAAAAAGTGTGGATTCCATTTTCCATTGTACATCATCAGCAATATTTTTAGAGTTCTGATACTAAATATTTTTAGTAGCAATGCGTAGAAAAACTCAGTTTAATTCTGGTTCTCAGGTTGACTTTGTAGTGCTTGTAGAGTATTTCATTATTATCATGTTTCCAAACTACATTTCTATTTTAAAGTTGAAAATATTCAATAACATCAACTGATTACAAGGAATTGGAGTGGAGAGAGGAATGGAGAAATGTGAAAATGACAATTTAAAGCCACAATTTAATATTGAAGCATAGAGTTTATAATGTTTTTGAATAAGTGTGGAAGAACATTCAGGTATTTATTTATTTATTTTTTAGTTAAACTGAAATAAGCCACTCTCCCTCTCTTCTCCTTAGTTTCCTCACTAGAGATTATTACATAAATATTGTATTTTTCCTACAGTTTTGATTATCTGCTTGTAACCTGATTTTTAAATCTTAGTATTCTTGGGATACAAATTTGATGGAAAATTTCATACATCAAACATTTAGAAAAAAATAAAACCATGGTGTATATTAGACTCAAGGGCTATAAATACCTCTAATTTGATCCAATTATAGGGTAGGTAAGCAGCATGAGTCTTACATAGGAAACTTACAAGGAAGTGTGACTTAATGTCTTACAAAGAGCCCTATTGCCCAAGGTAGCTATTCAGTGGATTTTAATGTTTTGTCAATTATCCAATTTTGACATCCTATTTGTACATTTTCTAGAGAAAACACTCTTTGTGAAGAAAGGCATATATATTCTCATTGATTTAAAGATGAGATATTTTCTCCAAAGAACTCTTTTAGTAATGGAACATGAAATTATTGTGTATGAAGAAGAGCAAAATTTAGAAAGTTTAATATATGAAATATGCCAGAGAGGGTAATTCTTTGGTGTTGACAATGAGAGCCCTGGATGAATCCTTAAGAGATAGCTTAAAGATGTCAAAAAGTTAGAGTTGGAGAAGTACAAAGTAGGAAAACAGGCATGTTTAAGTTGCCCTTTCACAAATATGCATATGCATATCTTAGTTATTTATCAATTTCCTGTATGTCTTGAGTCATTTCTGCCTTCATATTCCCATCACACAGAGAGAGTCCTGACTGAATAAATTTAGAAGGAAGCCATTGGTCCTTAAAGCTGCTATGATGCTTTACTACATCACGAATAAACTTGGCTATATCCCTTTAAGAAATGACCCAGGTACCAGAGAAATGCTTCATGATAAACATAAAAGAAATACTCCTGAAGATTTTGAAATTCCATATTCATTAAATTAGTGAATGTATTGTTTTACTTGTTTAAGCCTTGTTGCATCTCTTCTTCCTCTTGTTTTCCAAGTCTGCTTTCTTATGTCTCTTATTTAATACACTGACATAATATCTTTCCAGCTTTAACATTTTTGATTCTGTTCTTATTACATATGATTGTACCTCCTGATACGGTATCTCATTTACTCGAACAATGAGCAAATCTTATCGATTATTCTCTATGTAAAAAAATTATATGATAATGGCCTATAAATCACAAATCCTAAAATTGCAATACAGCTGTACAAGATCTCTGACCTTTTCTTATCTTCTTTCTCCACCAAAGCAATGGTTCCTGTGTTCCTGTAGTTAAGATTGAGAACATTTGTTTATTGAGATTTTAAAACATTTGATTGGCTATAAAGCATCCTCCATGCCATGGTAGTCAAGTAATTTTTTTACCAAGACTAACCATAGAGAGGATTTTAGTAAATTTTGTAAGGTCTAAAATTAAAATACCTGCTAAGGATTCTGTCCTCATTTATATTTTCCTTCTTATAAACAACAGAGCTGGTCTCCGTGTATGTGTGCTGGAGTAGGCAGTGAAGAAAGGAGGGACTTAGAGTAACTTTATTAGGAAAAGCAGAGTTCGTTGTTGCAACCTTAACTATTTGTACTGAGAGATCCTGTTTCTTTTTTGTAAATTCTTGGTATTTGATAATCTTCAAGATTCATTTATGGATTCTGACAAATCCAGATTTACTGGAACAAATGAGGTTTTAGACTCATCTTCAAAAATTGGAAAAATTAGAAATGTTTGTCTTTTGACTTTTATGCTTATAAATTCTTTTTTCTTTTTTTTTAGAGTTGTCTGCTTTTGTTTTGGAAGCATATTTTTTTAGCAGGAGTCATCTTAATTTCAGTAAAAGTAATCTGTTATACATAATCCACTTCCAGATTTGAAAGGTTTTGGTTTGCACCAGATTTGTGCTGATTATATTTCATTATCAAATTTATATATTATAGTTCATTAAAGTCAATGCAAACTTTTATCTCAAAAAAGATTATTAAATAATGATCCATAATCCATTCAATAATCAACATGATTTTGCTAACTCCATGCTTCTTTTCTTGTTGACTCCCATCTATGCTGTTCTTAAAAGCCACACATCCTGGGTGTGATGTGACCTTTGCTATAGTTTAAAAGTTTGTCCTCTTTAAATATCATGTTGAAACTTGATCTCCACTGTTGGAGGTGGGGCCTAATGGGAGGTGTTTGGGTTCTGTGAGTTGATTCCTCATGAATGGGGGAGTTGGTCAGTGAGTTGTCACCCTGATAGTTCCTATGAGAGTTGGTGTTAAAAAAAGGCTGGCATATTCCCTCTCATTCTCTTGCTTTCTCTCTCACTGTTGCATGTGACTGCAACTGAGTACACACACCAGTATCCCTTTGCATTCCATCACGCATGGAAGCAGCCTGCAATTCTCACCCAACGCAGATGCTAGTGCCATACTTCTTGTGCAGCCAGCAGAACTGTAAGCCAAGTAAACCTCTTTTCTTAACTAATTATCCAGCCTCAGATAGCATTGCAAATAGACTAAAACAGAAAGTTGGTACCAAGGAGTGGGGTGTTGCTATAAAGATACCTGAAAACATGAAGTGTCTTTGGAACTGGGTTATGGGCAGAGGTTGTAATAGTGTGGAGGGCTCAGAAGAAGACAGAAAGACAAGAGAAAGTTTGAACTGCTTAGAGATTGATTAAGTGGTTGTGACCAATATGCTAATAGAAATAAATAGCATAAAGGCCATGCTGATGAGGTCTCTGATGGAAATGAGGATCTTACTGGGAACTGGAGTAAAGGTCACCCTTGTTGCAGTAGCAAAGGATTTGGCTGCATTGTGTCCATGCCCTAGGGCTTTGTGAAAGGCCAAACTTCAAAGTGATGATCTAGGCTTGCACAAGAGATTTCTAAGCAGCAAAGCATTTTAGAAAATGGTATGGCTACTTTAAGGGCTTATGCTGAATTATAGGATCATAGGATTGAAGCAAAGTTGGAATTTATAATCAAAAGGGAAGCAAAATGTAAAAATTTGAAAAATCCTCAGCGTAGCCATGTTATAGAGAGAAGGAAAAAGATTTTCAGAAGAGGACTCCAAGGGTGTTGTGGAGCAACCACTTGCTAAAGAGATTAACACAGATAAAAAGGAACCAGAAGCTAATAGTTGGAACAATGGGGAAAAGATGCAGAAAACATTTCAGAAATCATCAAACATGCTCCTCCCATCAAGGGACCAGAGGCCTAGGAGGACAGAAGGGTTTTACAGGACAGGCATGGGACACTCTTGCCCTGTGCCGCCTCAGGATGCTGCTCTCCACATCCTACATCTTGGCTCCTAGGTCTCCTGTAGCTGCCACTTGAGAGAGTGGGCACAGGCCATAGGCCTTGATGGTTTCCATGTGGTGCTAAGTCTTTAGGTGCCCAGAATGCAAGAGTAGAGGAGGCTTTGCCGCTTCCACCTAGATTTCAAAGGATGACAGAAGCCTGCTGCATAGGAGCAGCCACCACAAGTGGGAGTGGGGCCACCATGGAGACCCCAAAATAACAGAGCTACCAGCAATGTGCCACCTCAGCCTGGACTCCAGCCCATGGGAGCAGCCACATGCCCAGCAAAGCCATAGGGATGGGGCTCCCTGAGGTCTTGGGAGCCCACCCCTCACATCAGTGTTCCCAGGATGTGGAATATGGAGTCAAAGGAGATTATTTTGTAGTTTTAAGACTTAATGTCTGCCCTTTCAGGTTTTGGACTTGCATGGGGCCTGTGACCCCTTTCTTTTGGTCAGTTTCTTCCTTTTGGATTAAGCATGTTTAACCAATATTTAATTACCATTATACTGTGGAAATAAATAACTTGTGTCTAATTTTACAGGCTCATAGATGAAAGGAACTTGCCTTGTGTCTCAAATGACACTTTGGATTTTGGACTTTTAACTTGGTGCTGCAACAAGTTAAGACTTTTGGAGGCTATTGGGATGAAATGATCGTATTTTGTAATGTGAGAAGGGCATGAGATATGGGGGCCAGAGGCAGATGCTATAGTTTGGATGTTTGTCTCCTACAAATCTCATGTTGAAATTTGATGCCCAATGTTGGAGGTGGGGCCTAATGGGAGGTGTTTGGGCCATGGGGGTAGATTCTTCATGAATATATTAATGCCTTCCCTAAGGAGAGGAGTGAATGAGCTCTCACGTTATTACTTTTCATAGGAGCTCATTGTTAAAAAGAACCTGGCACTGCCCTTCTCTCTCTCTTGCTTCCTCTCTGGCCATGTGATCTCTGCATATACAGGCTTCCCTTTGCCTTCTGCCATGAGGGGAAGCAGCCTGAAAATCCTCACCAGACACAGATTTTGGTGTTATCCTTCTGTTAAGCCTGTAGAACCATGAACCAAATATACCTCTTTTCTTTATAAGTTACCCACTCTGATGTATTCCTTAGATGGACTAAGACAATTCTGTAGAAAGTCTCCAAAACTAATCAGGCCTCGGGAAATACAGTTAGAAATGGATTTGGGGATTTTCCTCTCCCATATTGTGATAGAGCTAGCAAGTCAATTACTTGCACCTTGGGAGCACATTACTTACAGCCCAAACATGGAAATAAAAATGATGTAGTTCATTGAACTATAATTCTCAAAGAAATTCAAGGGAGCGGGGACAAACGAGTACTTAGGATTAATGTTTGAAATAGAAGGGTAACACGTTTGGAGGAAATCATTTCTTATGTGGATTAAATTTTGGTCCACATAAGACAAAGTAGGTCCGGCCTACTTTATAAAGAAATGATTTCATTGACATTATCCAGATGTCATTTTGAAGTAATCTTACCAGGGGTTAGATTGCCAGGTCATCATTACCATGTGTGTTTAATCAAATCTAGAACTCATTATATTGTATAGGGTGGTGATGATTCTTATTCATAGTCGTATAATAGAATTGCTATTTTGCATTGTAAATTGAATGTTCAGTTTGTCTGATGAAAACTGATGAAGCTTCATTAGAAACAATCCTACAGATCAGGCTTTGTGAGTTAGAAATTGATTACATACTTAGGACTACCAGGTTATTGTGAATTGAACAACACCAGGTTACATTTCATATCAGAAGTTTAAGAATAGTTGAATTTCCATTAGAAAAATCATCACAAATCTAAAATGGTTCTTAGGTACAAAACTAAATCAAGGAAAATATCTCAAGGCCAATGATAGGTGTAATACTTATAATATTATTAAAAAGGGAGAAATTTTATTCTCCTAGTCAAATTCCTTTGAATGTATAGTTTCTAGATCACTAATATTATTGTCAATAGTTACCTCCACAGCAAAGTACAGTAAAGGATTACTCAATTTTTAGGTAAATCCCAGAATCTAGACCTTAGACAACTAATTTCATTCTATTAAGACAAAATACTAGTTAGTTCTGAAATGCTAGGGTTTCAGAGTATCTACAATGTCAAATATGTATGAATATAGGAATATTTAATTCACAAGTAACATTTAGGAAAGAAAATACATTTATTCCAAAAACACAAAATATATACTCAAGTATCAAACAAATATACCTATACCTGTGATTCAAAACCACCTTCTTAGGTGGTAGGGAGAGATTAAAACAAAGAAAAAGTTTCCAGAGCCTATAAACTACAAGACTATATGGTTTGGAGACTAAACGGATAAATATACAAAAAGCCAGCTACCAATAAAAGATTATCACATAGTGGGCAGAATAATTGTCCTAATATATAAAAAGGGAGCTCGATAGCTCAGATTCACACTTATAAGAAAAAGAACAGTATCACACTAAAGGAAAAATGTTTTTGGCATTAACATTAGAAGAGAATATGTGTAGTTAGGTAGACTCATCTGCTATACAACATTTTGTACTTGTATTACTACTACTGGAAGCTGTCAAACAGACAGCTTAGCTGTACTTAATCTGTTTTTATTTTTTATAGACTACTCTCAGACTGTAAGTGAAAGATAGCATTACAATAACATTTCACCACTCTGCATTATAGGACATTCTCATTCTTTGATAAAACATTGTTCTATTCATATTCATATTTCAGCAACTAAACTAGGTATTCATGTAAATGAAATAATTTTATTTAAATTGTAATCTAGAAAGTAATCTACTTTAATGAATATTATTTAAAAATGTCCTTGCCTGTCTGTCCTCCTCACTACAAATGATATCTGTAAGGAAAAGAAAAGGAAATTGGAAATTCAAAGACACAGAGGTCAACTTTCTCCTGAAAACTGGTCTGCAGCAGGGAATTTTAAATGCAAGATAAGAATACCGCAGAGAATGAAGACAATACACACAACAAGGGAGATCTAAAATGAAGTGCAAGATTGGTGTGTCAAATGACAGAAAGCAAAAATATCATTTCTTTTCATTTGATTTAGGGAAAACTCTCCAGCATTAGTCTCCCAAGGAGCAGAATTAGGATGAAAAGCAATTCAATGAGGACTGCTAGGAACTATGCCATGAGGAATGGAGGTTTTTTGGGACTGCTGTGAGTAACAGTGAACAATTGTTTTGAAACACGTCATCTTCACCACTTTCAACATATGTAATTATTACATTCCCAAGATATTGCCTAGTTCTATGATCTTAAATTTCTACTTTGCCTGAAAAATGTGTTATTATCAATTTGCAAAACAAGTAACATACAAAGGAAAGCCCATCAGAATAACTCCATATTTCTCAACTGAAACTCTACAAGCAAGAAGAGACTGGGGCCCCATTCTCACTCTTCTGAAACAGAATAATGCCCAGCCTAGAATCTTGTACCCTGCAAAACTAAGTTTCATATATGAAG
>CAUYSK010066916.1:0-17184 GCA_963575035.1 Avahi laniger
CCCCCCCCCCCCCCCCCCCCGGGCGCCCGCAGGGCACGGGTATATGTATACACAAAGAGTGCAATGCGCACCACCCGAAGAATGGACATATTTGAAACTCGGACTTAGGGGGGAGGAGGGGTAAGGAAAACATACATAACCTAAACATCTGTACCCCCATAATATGCTGAAATAAAAAAAGGCAATTCCTAATAATCAAAAGGTTGAGAAATATGAACTTTTTATAAATTGAAGGCAAAGTCAAATAAAGAATAATTATTCCAGGTGGCATCAAAACACAGTATTTTGATTGTACATTGCTCTTGGGATATATCCAAAGGGAGAAAGCAACCACTAAGAGATCTTAAACTACATTTAGTACAGTGGAATTGTGAACGACTCATAAATCACTTATGGTTCCTTCAGTGGCTCACTCCTCTTCTACTGGGATATCTGTGGTAATTCCAGAACTAATACATGCTGACATGCTTTGAGCCTCCTCACAAGAAAGGATATGTGCATTTGCCAGATGAAAACTGATATAAAAGTAATAACATACATTAACACAAAAACTTATTCGTAGATGTTCTATAGATAGCATTATAGAGAGTAGCCAAAAAGTTGTTTTTTTTAGAAAAAAGTTAAAAAAGATGATAAGATGATAAATGGGTAAATAAAATACATACATATGCAATGAAGTATTATTCAGCCATAAAAAGTATGAAGTACTAATACATGCTACAATATGAATGAACCTCAAAAACATTGTGTTAAGTGAAGGAAGCCAGACACAAAAGGCCACATGTTGCATAATTGATTATATTGAAATGTCTAGAATAGGCAAAAATACAGAGACAGAAAGTAGATTGTTGGTCATAAAGGGTTGGATAGGTGGGAGAAATGAGCAATGACTGCTATAAGGTCTTTTTGCTATGGAGTATGAAGGTTTTTTTCCACTAGGAAAAATGAAACATTAAAATAATGAAAAAAATTCATTAAAGAAATAAAAATGCTATCTTACAGAGTATTCAATTAATGTAAAACAAAGTGGTAAAGAAGAAGTAGAGGAACAAAAAAGACATGAGACATATAGAAAACAAAAAGTAAAATGGCAAACATAAATCCAACTATATCATCAGTAACATAAATGTGGATAGATTAAACAATCCAATAAAAAGGCAGAGATTGTCAGAGATTGTCAGATAAAATGGGTAACATAACTATATGACGCCCACAGGAGATATTTTTACTCAAAGATATAAATATATGAAAGTAAACGGATGGACAAAAAGATATATCATGAAAACAACAGTCATAAGAAAGCTAAAGTGATTATGGGAATATCAAACAAAATACACTTTGAAACAAAAAAAAGTTACTATATAAAAAGAGGGGCATTTTATAACAATAAAAGAGTCAATACATGAAGAAGACATAAAAATTATAAGGATATATGCACTTCATAACAGAACACTAAAATACATGAAGAAAAACTGACAGAAATTTAAGGGTGAAATAGACAATTAAGCAGTAGTAGTTGGAGCCTTCAATATTCCACTTTAAACAATGAATAAAATGACTAAGCAGAAGATCAATAGAAAATAGAAGATTTGAACAACGCTATAAACCAACAGACATCTATGGAACACCCCAACCAACAACAGCAAAATACGCGTTCTTCTCAAGTGCTCATGGAAGATTTTCCAGGATAGACCATATATACTAGTCCATAAAACAAATGTCAATAAGTTTAAAATGTTACACATAATACAAATTATGTTCTATGATCACAATGGAATGAAATTACAAGTCAGTAACAGAAGGAAACTTGGGGAACTCACAAATATGTGGAAATTTACTCACACATTACTTTAGTTACTTTACTGGTTATTCATAACCAATGAGTAAAAATGAAATCACCTGGAAAACTAGAAACCACTTTGAGATGAATGAAAATGAAAACACCATACCAATATTTATAAGGTACAGTGAAATCCAGGCTTAGAGAAAAATGTATGTAACTGTACATGCCAATATATAAAAGAAGAAAGATCTGAAACCAATAACCAAGTCTTCCATCTTAAGAAAATGTAAAAATAAGAGCAAATGAAACCTAATGCAATCAGAAGGAAAGAAATAATATAGATTAATACAGAAATAAGCAAGTAGAGTATACAAAAGTGATAGAAAAAGTCATGAAACACAAAGTTCATTATCTGCAAACATCAATAGAATGGACAAAACTATAGGTAGATTGTTTAAGAAAAAAAGATAGAAGACTCAAATTACTAAAATAGTGAATTAAAAAAGAGACATTACTACTGACCTTACAGAAATAAAAAGGATTACAGTGTATATGGGAACAGTAAGAAAAACTGTATGCCAAGTAATTAGATAACACGGATGAAATGTAGAAATTTTTAGAAAAACACAAAGTACCAATACTGACTCAAGAAGACATAGAAAGTTAGAATAGACCTATGATAAGTAAGAAATTGAATTATTAATCAAGAAATCTTCCTACAAAGAAAACCTCAGGGTCAGATGACCTCATTGGTGAATGATACCAAACCTTCGAAATCCCTCCTGGGAATGCTCTGTGGATTACCACGTAAAGAGCTTAGTACAGTGCCTAGTGCACAATTGCTGCTTGGTTGGTACTAGCCATAATTATTAAAAGTCTATTGACTAAATGAATGAACAAATGAATGAGGTAATGAGATAAGAGACAAAAGCCACCATGAATATTGGTGTTGGCCATTATCACAGGAGGCTGGGGCATAGGGGTGTTGAGATCTCTGATCAGAAGCCAAAGAACCAGCACTTAAAGGGATGTAAGGCTCGGTTGACAAGCTGGAGGACAGGCAAATAGTAGGTTAGCCCTGGAAAAGGGCCTGGAAATCAGGAGTCAGGATAGAAGAAGAATCTGGGCCCAGAAAGCAGCCTTTTGGGGAAGTAAATTTGGTAGCCAGGAATGCACAGCAAACATCCTGAAAGAAATCTCAAGAGTCTGGAATTATCACTTGACCCATCTGACAGATGAATAAACTAAGGAACTGTGAGGTTACATAACCGGACCAAGGCTCCACGATAATCGGTAAAGAAAATTATAATTAAATAAAATATATTGAAAACAAAGGTAACGGATACTTAAAACTCATCATTTCCTAATTGTTTTCCTATAGTTTACCGTTATCTATTCTCTTGAGGTTACTTCCATAGATTGTATCTGTATGGTGAAAATACTAAACACAATGGGCAGAGGAGGAAATAGGGAGCAGAAGCTATGAGCAGGCGGAATATAGAAGAGAAAGAAAACACATTTGGACCAGTGGGAAAGAATATGGGCTAGACTAAGAGAATTGGGTAGAACCTGAAAGGAAGATTCAAGATACAAAATAGAAACACTTTTGCAGGAAGGTCCCCGGGAAGCTTGGAAGAGCCATGAGCCTGGGCACGGGGACCAGGATTGGTCTGAACAGGGCCGGGGCACCCCCTTCTCTGAGACAGGCAGGTACGTTGAGAAGATGGGTGAGGAGGGAAGAAGTTTGGAACTATGATCCTATGACCCAGCCACTGAAAGTCCAAAGTTGCCCAAGAGGAAACATTTATAGATTATACGTATAAAAATCAGGCAGTGATGTTGTGTAGGAAACTGCATTACTAAATTCTAGATAAGCAATACACAACAGCAACGCTTTACCAGACCCACCTCTGCAAAGATCATTACAGGGGAGGCGGGACCACACTTAAAAATTTTGATATGGGCACTGTAACTTTGTCTTACAAGAATTCCAAAAAGAATGTTGCAGAATCACAGAATTTCATAATTCTACAAGGCAAGTGTTAAGAGGAAGGAAACGCTGTACATCCCCACAGCCCGTGTAGCTACTTTTCTCTTCTTCTGTGTTCCTAAATCCCCATTTTTAGCTTCCTATAAGTGTGGCCCTGTGACTGACTTCTGGCCACTGACATGTCAGTGGAAGAGTCCTGGGGAAGCTTGAAAAGTGCTCCTGAAGAAACTTCTGTTACCTGGTGTTTACTTCTTCTTCCTCTCTGCCTCATTCCTATTGGCCAGAATGCCTACAAGATGGCTGGAGTTGAAACAGCATCTTGGACCATGAGGGAACCTTGGGAATTGAGACCATGTAAGGAGAAAAAAAAAAAAAACAGTTATAAGGAGCCAAGGTTCCCATGCACTTTTTGGAATAGAACCACTAGACTAGCCTATACTGCCTATCTCTGGACATTTATGTGAGTGTGAAATAACCTTGTACCTTGTATGAGCTGCTGTTGTTTCCATTCTCTGTTCATCACGGCCACAACTGATCTTAACTGATACAAAAGACAACTATACAAGGACCCTAAGGGCTTCCAGGGAATCAGAGAGTCCATTCAGACTGTGTTCTGATTTTAGCACAGACAGAGGAAAACTGATCACTTTTCAAAAGCCTTCCAGACACTTATGAGAGTGAAAGGGGTAGGACTCAATAATAAGCCTGGGACAATGATATAAGGGGAACTCCATTCCCGAGAGAAATAATCAGGGTGTCTGCTTCCCTTGCCAGAGACCGTGTTTCTCTCACCAGAACGTCAGATGTTAAACCTCTCACACACACACACACACTCTCTCTCTCTCTCTCTTTCTCTCTCTCTCTCTCTCTCTCTCTCTCTCTCTCTCTCTCCTTGTTGACAAAACTCTAAAGTTCTTAAGTGGAGAGACCAGTTCTCATGCTATTCTATAGCCTGGCACCTAATTCTGTGCTTTACCCACCACAGGCTTGAAAATCAATGAAGAAGGAAAAATGATGATGAAATGATATGGGAGAGGAGAACTCCAACCAGATATTTGACAGAAAATCTTTCAGAAAATCGTTCCTTATGTTTGACTTAAACTCCCTTTTGCTTTACTGTTAATACATTACTTGTCTCTGAATCAGCTGTAGCCCACCTAGAGTTTCCAATTCATGACAGGGAAGCAGAGTTCTCAATGATATGGCTTTTCCAGTGAAATCAATACCTGATGTTCAAAATAACAAAAGGGCAAACATTCCAAAGGCCAGTAGAAGGCATCTGCTGATCATTTGGCAGCTGTGCTGTCAAGAGTAACATCACTGTGCTGCGTCTGCTCAGGATAATTAAAAATTTTAAAAATAAATAGAGTAACATCACCATCCTAAACACATGAGTTCCCCATCACCCATCATGTTTGTTACCTTCCCAGAATGTGCACCAGCAGAGGGTAGGTAAGGTTGGTCTTTGGCCAATACGTTGTGGCAAATAATACCTGTGCCAGTAGGTTGAAGTTCTGACTTCACTGACCTGCTTTAGAGATCCAAACTCCACTGTTCAATGCTGCAAGATGTAAATTTGTTCTTGGAGAGGAATTAGAAGGAAAATTTATGTAATCCATCTCAAATCACAAGGCTTGAGCATGTGGTTGTGATTTGTTCAAGTGCTGTTCTTTAAACTGTGTTGGAAGGAAGGGGGGAAGGTAGCCATGGTCTGGATACATTGGAAGGGCTCTGTCTATACAAGACGAATTTCACATAAATGCTAGTCAGCATGCCATGGACTTTGTGTAGGCTCTATCAGTGGGCACAGGTGACCTCAATAAGTGAGAAGAAAACCAAGTGGCCCCTATAGCAACAGAATCTCCAGATGAAGCCTCATGAGATATAAGTAGGTTGCCATTTTTTGAGCTCTTCCTATGAGCCAGGCTCTTAGTTGGACATCTGCCCATATCAGGGGGTCAGGCGGGAGAAAGATCAAGCTAGCAATGTAAGCAGGGCCCGGAATGCTGGCCTAGGGAACCTGTGTCCAATGGGAACATTGACATTTTAATGACATCACTGGCATCTTACTCATCTATGCTAGCCAGAACAGTATCAACCTTGCTCCCCTCTCCTCTTCCCTACCCACCCCAATGCCTGTGCCCCCACACACATTCAGTCACCAAGGTCCACCGATTCTGACTCAGAAACGTCTCTAGCCCTCTTCCTCCCATGGCCACTGCTTAAGTTCAGCCCCTCATCCTTTCTTGCCTTCTAACCATATTCTACTCTCTGGCCCTCCCAACCCCTCCTCCGCACTGCTGATGGGGGCACTTTCTAGCAGAAGGCCCTGGCAGGATCACTGAGACAGGCTCTGGGCTTTCTATAGGTAAGGGGAGGAAGTGTGCAGTTCAAGATCAGCCCATATGAGCAGTGCTTCTGGGAAGTGACTGGTGCTCTGCCCAGCACCCAAAGGGGCAGAACAATAGGGGCTTCACAGGCTGCCACCCTTCAAGGAAGTAGGCAGCCAAGATGTGGGCAAAGAAGAGAAGTGGGGCACCTAGAAATGTGGGATTTCACCTGCTCTGAAATTCTCTATGCAAATGCCCAGTGCTTTCTGTCTGACTCTTAAAAATAGTCTGCACTTCATGTAGCATCTTTCATCAGAGTTCTCACAAAAGGAGCTCAAAACCGTCTCCCCACAGACCTTGTAACCAGGCATCCCTTTCCTAGCAGTGCATAAGGGTGTGGGAAGAAGAGCAGAGAGTAGGGCTCTAGTGCTTCCTTGGGGGCTTTCATTCTGCTTCTGCATTCCCTCTTGGCCCCCTGAAATCTAAAGTAGAATCCCCTCAGTATGAAGAAGAAACCCAATGCCACTGTGTGCGCACGTGTGTGTGTGTATGAGAGAGAGACAGAGAGAGGGATGTGATAAAAAAAGACACAAAGGAGAAGAATCAAATGATTAACAGTGGTTGTCACCTCCTTTGGGGAAGAGAATGGGTGGAATGATCACACTATTCACTTTGGGACTGTATGATTATTGTTTGCAGGGAAAGTGTAGTTATTTATTGCTTGAGTAATATTTGAAAAAACACTCTACTTTTAAGGTAAACTATCATAAATATTGGTGAAAAAGAGTAGTGAGGTATTTTGGTGGGGCAGTATACCAGTACAATGCAAAGATGCTAATAAAGCCAATGATGAATATTGCATTTGCTTACCCAAAACAAGTTTTAGAGGCTGACTTTCTCAGATTTAAAGAGATTGAAAGAAAACTATTTTTACTAATAGGTTTTTAATATAAGACACTTATATCTTTGTTACTGTGTTAGTTACACTGTTTCATATTTGTCAAGACTCATAGAATTATGCATTAAAAAACAGTGAATTTTACCGTATGTAAACTATGACTTGAAAAATAAGTGGGAAAATAGCTTATCCTTAGAAGATGTTTAATTGTCCACAAGTAACAACCTACCCCTAATTGAGGATTTACTGTGTATAAGACTGTTTATCAGCTTGAATACAGTACTTTAAGTAATCCTCTCAATGAGCTTGATACTGTTATTAATTCCATGTAGCAGGCAAAATAACTGATTCTCAGAGACATAACTCACCCAGTCACATAGCTAGTAAGTGGCTGATCTGGCATTTGAACCCAGGTCTGTGTGTATCCAAAACTCCAGCTTTTACATCCTGTATCTGCACTGCCCTACACATGCCAATGAATATGGTCCATTTGAATATGCCAATGAATATGGTTCATACCAGTGGATATGGTCCAAGCACAGTCCACCCCAAAGAGCCGCTTGGGTTGCTGGATGCCCTTGGCCTCTCTGAGAAGAATCTGAGGTGAACTCACTTCAAGGTCATGCTCAACCATGTGTTCCAGGGTCCTCCTTCATGTCTGAGTCAGGCCAAGGTCACCAAATGTGGCAGCCCTGCACTCTCTGCCCATGTTTCTGTTAAGGTCTATGGGAAATAACCTACTCTCTCTCGCTTCTGTCAGTATGCTCAAGCAAAAGAAGAAAGGGAAAGGAGGGTATGTTTCACACAGCTGCACGTGTCAACAAGATAAAGCAACAGCTAGCCCAGAGGCTAGCCCTGGGGCACTGAAACGCCCAGGGGTGCCTCATGTACCCAGATAACAGGGAGTAAAATGTACTCTGGCTTAGGACAAGGTGTTAAGTGTATTTTTGACTAAAATTAATGACGGTTAACACTAATCTAAGCTTCTGTAACCCCGCTTGTGCAAATAGATGATTTTACAGGATGTGGTTTTTGCCTTTAAAAGAGCCCGTCTCTCCGGGCTCGGGGCTGCTCTCTGTGCTGCTGCCTCTCAGTGGTGCAGAGGGTAGTCGCTGGCCAGCTAATAAAGACTCACAATTTGGCTCAATTCGGTCTCTCAGTGGTCACTTCTCGCATTCCGTACCATAACAGTTTCCACCTGGCTGCACCAAAGCAGGCATGGTGGTTGATGTTGTAGGTGTTCTCTTGACCAAGTTCTGACTAACCATCTGCCTGCAGATGGACTAACCTCCTTATAAAATGGAAACCAGAAGCAGCTGGATCCACTTTCGCCTGGCCCAGCCCCTATTAGACCCTGTCCAGAGAGGCCCATCCATGGTGCATC
This sequence comes from Avahi laniger, assembly GCA_963575035.1. Classification (NCBI taxonomy): domain Eukaryota; kingdom Metazoa; phylum Chordata; class Mammalia; order Primates; family Indriidae; genus Avahi; species Avahi laniger. The sequence continues at coordinate 8,386 of CAUYSK010066916.1, forward strand.
CTTTAATCTGCAGGGCGATGCTCCACCCTAATGCTGGGGACCCCTTTGTGGGATGGAATCTAATTGAAGAAAACTCCGGGAACAGAAGTGACATGCCAAATTGTTATTTGCCTGCTAGTCTGCAGTCTCAAGCTACTTGGGCGTCCAGTCCCTAGGAGGGAGGAAAGCATGAGGTGCCAAGAAGAGGTAAGGAGGGTGGGAACTCCCTACAGAAGGACAGGGCTGCAGGAGGCCCATCAGCTACCAAAACTTCCCCCACTGCCCTTCAGTAACGTGCTGCTCAGAAACAGAACTCTATGGCAAAGTGAGAAGGGGGTCGGCGCGGTGAGCCTGGCCCTGGGCACCTGCTAGGAGCTGCTAATGGCCTTGCACGCAGTTCCGGTTCCCCGAGAAGGCCATGAATTCTTGCGACTTTGCGACGGGAGTGGGTACTGGGGGCCAGGGATTGGGGGCGGGATTTGGAAGAGGGGCGCAGAACCAGGCTTTGGGGGCGGGATTTGGGAGAAGGCCCAGGGTTCCTGGGAAGAGCTCGGGGTCTTGGAGGGGCGAGGGGCCTGAGAATAGGCCACAGGACAGGGTGGAGTGTGGGTTCCTGGCAAGGGGTGGTATCTGGTGAAAGCTGTGGTTTTCCGGGAAGAGATATCGAGTCAGGAGAAGATCTCAGGGTTTTTGAGGGGGCGCAGAGTCAGAAGAGGATGCGGGGTCCTGGTGGGGGTTGGGGCAATGAGCAGATTCCTGAGAATGACTGGACATGAGGAGAGGGCCGTGGGACCCGGGAAGGGAGTGTAATCCCGGAAAAGGGCGCGCGATCAGCAAAGAGCCACTGGGTCTTGGGGAGAGTGCGGGGTCCTGGAGAGAGGCAGTGAATCTAGACAGGACCTCCAGGTCCCGGCGGGAGGCAAGGTATGTGGAGTGCAAGGGAAGGGCACAGAGTCTGCAGAAGGAGCTTGGGAGAACTGAGGAGTGAGAGGTGGGGCGCGAAACTGGGACAGGGTCGCAGAATCCCGGCAGAGGCGCTGGGTCCAGGAAAGGATCCAGGGGGAGGGCACGGGGTCTAGGGAAGAAGCGCAGGGTCCGGAGAAGGAGCGGCGGTCTCAGATAGAAATGCACCGGGTGCCGGGAGTGATGCGGAACTGGGAGAGGAGTGTAAGGTCCAGGGAAGGAACACAGAGTCCAGAGCAGGAGCGCGGAGTCCTAGGAAGGGACGCCGCGGATTCCAGGGGACAAACAAGAGGTCTCATGGTTAGGGACACAGAGTGGGACTTTAGGAGGCTGAGGCCATTCTCTACCTGTTTCAGATATAGTCGTTATCCACGTCCTGGCAAATGTACCACAGGATCACGTAGAGGATGAGCAGGATAGCGAAGAGAAACAGAGCCACGAAGATGGCCTTGGTCATTGGGGATACCAGGGCCTGCATGATCCTGCCGAGGGGGCGCTGCGGGGCCCAGAAGGAGGGGAGCGACAAGAGTGGCGCTGGCTGCCACCTGCACTCGTGGAGCAGTGCCCCAACTGGGAGGAAACTTGCACTGGCCAGCATTCCTGGCGACGCCTGCGCACTGCCAGAAGCGTTTTGGGACACGGACTTGCCCCGGGCTGGTGAAGGCGGGAGATCTCTGCGACTGCCTCACACGATTTCACTTCTTCCCTAGGGTGCAGCCAGGAGGCTCATCCCTTGGCCATTCGGAATCAAAGGAGCTCAGGGCTGAGAGAGAACTTCCAGGTGCTGGCGGGGCACCTCTCTGGCTGAGAACCCTAGACTGGGTAGCGGCGGGAAGTTCCCTCTTACTTGCCCCAGGGCACCCCTTAGAGGTGATTCCATTCTTCTCCCTGGCATCTTAGGAAAGTACATACTAGGGGAGGGCATAAGCCACCCTCCCCCCACTATACTATGCCTGACATTGCACACACATTTTCCTACACACAGTGAACGTTTCTGTGCTGTTTTTCACCATCCCTTAAGTGAATCATTAAGAGGAAGGAAGAAACCAAATGCGGCAAGAACTCGGGCCGGGGCTGCTTGATCAAACCCTTCTGAAGGATCACCTGAGCACACCCAGCATCTGTCTGGAGGAAGCTCACGCCCTGCTTTGGCTGCTTTTTCTCTATATCACCTCCCTCTCCTCTGGAAGGAAGTAAAGTTATTTATGCTGAGCGTCCGTTGTCACCAGTCTGACTTCTTTCCTCCACTCTGACTTCTAATAGTGGTCCTAGACCAGCAGCATCTGCATCACCTGGGGACAGGTTAGGAACCAGCATCTGAGGCCCCAATCAGCCCTAGGGATTGAGAATCTGCATATCAACAAGATCCCCAGGGGATTCCTGTGCTTGTTGACAGGTGCTAATCTTGGTGTGGTGGTCCTTTGTGCCTGTACTTAAGGGAGTCTATGACTCACTGAATTTAGGGGTCCTGTCTTCAGTTGTCAGGTGGAATCAGGCAGGAGGTCCTGAGTGGATTTGTTTTTAGAAGTTCTGTTACTGAGTGCATACCACATAGCAAGAGCTGTTCTCGGTCCCTTATTGGCATGATTTCATTCACTCCTAAGAAGAAATTTTTTCATCACTGAATAGCAAAGACCACCAAGAAAAGTTGTCCTTACCGGCTTGAAGGAAAAAGGGAATTACAATTTTTCCCCACTCTGTTCTTTATTTGCCCAAACTTTCCAGTTGGTTTCTCAGGTAGAAACAGGCAAATGAATAAATCATCATTTCTCCACTCCACACATCAGCCCTGTGGTCTAGTCTATTCTAGCGGAAGAGAGAAGTGGCATTTTACAAATGGAAATGTTAGAAAACATGATTGTCAGATCTGAAAGCATGGGCTACTCAGACCATATCACTTTTCCTCCTGCAGCTGTCAACATAAGCCTTGCCAGCAACGGTCAGGAAAGCGTTGATGTTGGAAGGGCTAAGGTGACTTCCACTTTGAAGGATGTTACGTGCAATTTCTAAACTGTGAAAGTGGATATCTCTGAATATGCTTGGCTTGTATAAAGCAAGGAGTATTTTCCTCTGTCTCTGTTGCCAGATTTCTTAATTTCTGACTGCTTTTTCTGAGTTTGTTTTCCTTGATTCTCTGTACAGAATATTGTCCTATTGTGATAGTAATCTCCCTTCCCCAGCATCAGGCTGGGCCAGTGGTATAATCAATTCAATCTGTCAAATATTAAACACCTACTGTATACAGGGTACCAAGGTGCTGCAGCAGACAAGGCAGCAATTGGTAAGACAGAATCCGGGAATGAACTAGTGGAGTCCACTGAGGCATGGTATCTGCTCTACTCAGGTACAAATGGGATGTTCAGATGAGAGATGGAAGAGAGATTGGTTTTCAATGGCAGAATGGGAGAAGATTTCATGGAAGACATAGGAATAGGAAATAAAGGGTAAGGTCACTGCAGGTGAAGGAAAATCCAGAGCAAAGACATAAAGGTGTCATAAATACATACATATATATATATATATATATATAAGGTGTCTCATCATACACACACACACACACACACACACACACACACATATATATATATATATATACCTATCCTATTCGAGAAGTCCTGATGGGATTATTCTGTGGCCAGAACATAAGGAGCGTGGGCACAGGGCAGGGCAAAAAGATCTCAACTGTAGGTGCCAGCAGGAGCAGGGGCCAGGCACGTGCGAAAAATGAATGAAGATGCTCATCTACAGAAGAAGTATTGAGCCAGTGTAGGGGCCAAGTGCTGTCAGTGCTTCCAAATTTTTTAAAAGATTAAGCCATAAATTCAGATTTATCGTGACATCTCCCAATTTTTAAATGCTGGTAACCGTTGCGAACGTGAAAAATCATTCCATGCTTCTTATCTCCCACACTGATGTATTTCTTCCCTGTTTCTCTACACAGGACTCCCTCTTCTTTTCCTGGCCTCTCCCCTCCCAGGGCCATGTAGTGTCCAGCATAGGTGGTCTCTAAGCATAACAGGTGATGGATGGGAAGAAATGAGAGGAGCGCAGAGGGAGGGTGAATCCTCACCCCCTCCCATTTCCAACATTCTAAGAAAGTAGATGCAGTTGGTAAGCCTGGGGAAAAGAAAACTCCAGGGAAATTGGAACAACCAAGTTCAGGTGCTCTCCAGACAGTCAAGGGATAAATACCTGGCAGCTGCTCTCTCTTTCTTTCTCCCAGTCAGAAGTACCACCCATAAAACCAAAATGAACAATTTATTTAGCAGCTTTATTGATATATATTTTATATATCAGAAAATTTACTCTCTATTCATTTTAAGTGTATAATTCAATGCATTTCAGTTTTAAGTATGATGTTTGCTGTAGGTTTTTCATAGTGATCTTACCAGCTTCAGGAAGTTTTCTTCTATTTTTAGTTTGTACTGTCATTTTTTAAATCATAAAATGGTTTTGGATTTTGCCAAATGCTTTTTCTGTATCTACTGAGATGATCATGTAGTTTTGTCCTTTATTCTATTAATATAACACACTACAGTAATTGATTTTCAGATGTTAAAACAACCTTGCAGGCATTCCTGGGATAAATCCCACTTGGTCATGGTATGTAATCCTTTTTATATGGTGCTGGATTCAGTTGGTTAACATATTGTTGAGGATTTTTGCATCTATCTTCATGAAAGATATAGTTGTCTTTTCTCTTGATGCCTTTGTCTGGTTTTGGTATATAATACTGTCCTCACAGAATGAGATGGGAAGAGTTTTAGAGAATTGGTGTTAATTCTTCTTTAAATGTTTGGTTTAACTCACCACTAGAGCCATCTGAGCTTGTGCTTTTCTTTGTGGAAAGAATTTTACGTACTAATTCAAAATCTTTACTTTTAACAGGACTATTCAGATTTTTATAGTTTTAAATATGTTTACTGAGATATAATTCAAATAGCATACCAGTCATCCATTCAAAGTGTACAATTAAATCAGTTTTGGTGTATTTGAAGAGTCATGAAAGTATACCCACAACCAATTTTAGAACATTTTCAACACATCAGAAAGAAGCCCCATTATCTATTATATTAGCAGGTACTCTCTATTCCACTCCCCCGCTCCCCCGCGCTTGGCAACCACTCATCTACTTTCTGTCTCTATACATTTGCTTATTCTAGATATTTCATATCAGTGGAATCATACAATATGTGGTCTTTTATTAGCTGTTCTAGTTTACTTAATGTTTGAAGGTTCGTCTATGTTGTAGCACATATCAGCACTCTGGTTTTTTTTAATAAGAAAACATTTTCTTTGTTTTGCGTCAAGAAAAAATACAAAACATACCTTTATGGTGGCAGTCTAAAGTAGCTGCCGCTAAGAGCTCTCTTCCCTTTCCAGGTGGAAAAGGAAATTTCTTTTCTAAAATTTTCTAAATTTTTTCTAAATTTCATTAGTAAAAAAATTCTGTTTACATAACACAGAATTTTCCATTCTAATCATATTTAAGTGTATAATTCAGTGGCATTAATTGCATTTACAATGTTGTGCAAACATTACCACCATAGTTTTCCAAAAGTTTTCTATTACCTAAAACATAAATTCCATAACCATTAAGAAGTAACTCCCCATTCCTGGTAACTTGTTTCTATTAATTTGCCTGTTCTAGGTATTTCATATAAGTGGAATCATATTATATGTATCCTTTTGTGTTTGGCTAATTTTCACCTAGTATAATGCTTTCAAAGTTCATCCATATTGTAGTATGTACAGTACTTCATTCCTTTTTATGGCTGAATAACATTCCGTTGTATGGGATAGACCACATTTTGTCTATCCATTCATTAGGTGATAAACACTTTGGTGAATAATGCTATAATAAAAATTGGCATAGAAATATCTGTTAAGTTCCTGTTTTCAATTCTTTTGGTTGTATACGTAGGAGTAACATTGCTGGGTCATACGGTAATTCTATATTTAGCTTTCTGAGGAACCACCAAACTGTTTTCCACAGCAGCTGCACCAGTTTGCATTCCTACTGGTAATGTAGGAGGGTTCAAATTTCTCCACATCTTCGCCAACACGTGCCTATGTTTTTAATGACAGCCATCCTCGTGGATGTGAAGTGGTATTTCACTGAAATTTTGATTTGCATTTTCCCCAATGACTAGCAGTGTTGAGCATTTTTTCACATACTTATTGACTATTTGTATATCTTCTTTGGATAAATGTCCATTCGAGACTTTGTCAATTTTTAAAAAGACTATTCTTTCCCCCATTGAATGGACTTGCCACCTTTGTCAAAAATCAGTTAGCCATAGATACACGAGTTTATTTCTGGACTTCCTATTCTATTTAACTGGTCTACGTGTCTGTCCTTATGACATTACCACACTGTTTTGATTACTATAGCTTTATAGTAATTTTGAAATTGGAAAATATGAGTCCTTCACTTCATTCTTCTTTTCTGAGATTGTTCTGACTACACAGGACCCCTTGTAATTCCATATAAATTTGAAGACCAGTTCTTCCATTCCTGAGAAAAATAGATATTGGGATTTTGAGTGAGATTACATTGAATCAAGTAAGTTGCTTTAGGCAGTATTGATATTTTAACGATTAAGCCTTCTAATTCTTTAACAAAGGATGCCTTTCTATATATTTATGTCTCCTTTAGTACTTTCAGCAATTTTTTTTAATTTTAAGCATAAAATCTTTCACATCCTTGGCTAAAATTAGTACTGTATTTTATTCTATTAGGTACTATAATAAATAAGATTGCTTTTAATTTTCCTTTTCAGATTATTCATTGCTCCTGTATAGAAACACGACTAATTTTTTTTTGTATGGATTTGTACTTTGCAACTTCGCTGAATTTGTTTATTAGCTCTAGTAGCTTCCTTGCAGGTTTTTTGGGATTTTTTGCATACAAGACCGTTTCATCTGAAAATATAGTCTTACTTCTTCCTTCCTAATTTGAATACCTGTTTCACCTTGTCTATTGCTCTTGCTAGAACTTCCAGTACAATGTTGAATAGCAGTGGTGAAAAGGGCATCATTGCGTTGTTCCTGATCTTAGGGAGGAAACTTGCAGTCTTTCACCACTAACTAGGATGTTAGCTGTGGGTTTATTCATTGATGCCCTTTACCATGTTGAGGAAGTTCCCTTCTATTCCTAATTTTGAGTCGGTTTTAGTTATGAAAAAGTGTTGGGTTTTGTTAAAAATCTTTTCTGAATCAATTGAGATGATCGTGTGGGGTTTTTCCCATTGTTCTATTAATGTGATGTAATACATTGATTGATTTTTGTTTTGAAGAAATTAAAAATATACCACCCTGGCATATTGAGCATTATGAATTAAAGGTGTTTGAGAAAAGCAGCACATGCCAAATGAATATTCTGACCAGTTTTCTGTTTCCTAAAAGCAGGAGATGAAATTCTCACGTGAAAGATACTCTCCCTATACTAGAAGGAAAAGCAATATCCTTATCTTCAAAGACAAGAGCTTAAGATTGAGAGAATTCTGTAAAGATCTTGCTAAAATATCTGTTATCTTTTAAAACTACCCCACATAATTTAGTTGCTTCTTCACAACTTAACTATTCTTTGGCCAATCCAGTATATAAGTAACCAACTCTAACTGCTCCTTTGGGTCTTCAATTCCTTATAAGGGGTCCTGTGTGATATAAAACTTTCATTAAATAAATTTGTATGGTTTTCTTCCGTCCCAGCTGGGACCCTAAGAAAATGGAGGTGAGGCTTCATCACTCTGATAGCATATTGAACCACCCTTGCATCTCTAGGATAAATTATACCTGGTCGTGGTACGTAATCATTTCCTATGCTGTTGGATTTGGTTTCATACTATTTTGTTGAGGATTTTTGCATCTATATTCATCAGGGATATTGGTTGATGGTTTTCTTGTAGTGTCTTTGTCTGGTTTTGGTATCAGGGTAATGCTGGCATTATAGAATGAGTTAGAAAGTGTTTGTTTCCTCTTGTACTTTTTGGAAGAGTCTAAGGTGGATTGGTCTTAAATCTTCTCTAAATGTTCTGCAGAACTTGCCAGTGAAGTTCTGGTTCTGGACTTTTCTTTGTTGGAAGTTTTTGTTTACCAATGCAATCTTCTGTTATAGTTATAGGTCTGTTCAGATTTTCTGTTTCTTCAGGATTCAGTCTTGTTAGGTTTTGTGTTTTCCGGAATTTCATCTGGGTTATCCAATTTGGCAGCCTACAATTGTTCACAGTCCTTTTTTATAATCCTTTTTATTTTTGTAAAGTAGGTAGTATTGTTCCCTTTTATTTCTTATTTTAGTTATTTCAGTCTTCTCTTTTTTTCTCTTAATCAACTAGCTAAAGGGTTGTCAATTTTTGTTGATTTATTTCAAAGAACCAACTCTTGGTTTTGTTAATTTTCTAATAGCTTTTCTATTCTCTATTTTGTTTATCTCTGTTCTAATATTTATTATTTCCTTCCTTCGGCTGGCTTTGGTTTTAGTTTTTTCTTTTTGATAATTCCTTAAGATGTAAATCTAGGTTGCTGATTTGAGATATTTCTTATTTTTTAATGTAAACATTTACAGCTATAAATTTCTCTCTTAGTACTGCTTTCGCTGCATTCTGTAAGTTTTGGTATGTTGTGCTTTTGTTTTCATCCGTCTCAAGATAGTTTATAATTTCTCTTGTGATTTATTCTTTGGTCCATTGGTTGTTTAATAGTGTGTGGCGGGGAGAAAAAATGGCGGAGTTAGGGTAGCCTCCCGGATCCCTGCTTCCAGAGAGGGAGACGCAGATCCTGGTCTGCTACACACAATCGGAGCGCTCTCCCACAAAAACAGCGAGGGGATTCGGTGCAGATTCAGCGGGGGACACA